>DF242065.1:5630-64337 GCA_000507305.1 Breviolum minutum Mf 1.05b.01 | reverse complement strand
CGATCTAGGGGATCTAAGGGTCAAGGATCTAACCCCCACAACAGGATCAATGAAGATGCCTAGATGATTTCTACTGTGTGCATTCCCCAGGCCACCAGGTCTCTTCATTTTCTTTTTGGTTTGGTCCTTTCTCACGTCTCACAGTGGAACTGTTCGAGAGGAAATTGGAGTGCCAATGTCAAAGTTGTTTTAATTCGTCTGTTTTGGTGGTGCAACCATAGTGGTTTGATATTTACGCAGATGTTGTTCATGAACAAAACTCAGCGAAGCCGCTGAAGAATTTGCTCAACAATCCCAACTTTACCGATGTTTTCCTGAAATTTTGGAGCAAAAGAACTGTCAAAGTCACATCAAGGTGGGGTGGATACTCCTTTTCCCCCTTAATTACCCCTATCGACCGAGGCTTTATCTGATTTTTTTATGAAGGGGTGGGGGTAGAACCTTCACCCCCCGTGGACTTTTGTTCATCAAATCCTCGGAAATACTTAGGTCCAAGCGACCAACTTTCCCGAACTGAAAAGTAAGATGTTAGCCTAAAAATCAATGGTTGGAAACTGATTCATTTCCTATTAATGAATTGGTTTCCTGTTTTTTTTGGTGCTGTGTGACATCAACCACGAGCTATCCCAGAGACGGAGGCACAGGGATGATCTTTCAGATTATTTTTCCCCTCTCAACAAATCAGGGAGCAATCGGTTTACTGTAAATGTTTTCAGCGAAATCCTTGGTGAAATACATATCGTTTGCGCCGAACATTAGTGGAAAGATACAAAAAATGGGGGTGAAACAACCCCCATAAGTAGGATTATATACAACCCCAGGTGCCCATTTATTCTAGGGCATTCTACAGGGGTTCGAACCACCCCCAACGGGGGCAGACCACGACGACTCATCCGACCAACCGGGTTTCCCAAACGTCGCCCAGAGAGTGCTTCGCCGCTCAGCTGGGGCAGAGTTAGCCTTGAGCGCCTTTGGACGGTGCCACTGTTGGGGGGTATAGATGCCATGGTAAATGTCGGCCGGGAAACATGTCATTTGATTATTAGTCTATGGAACCATTCAGTATATAGATTTGATCCAAGTGAGTTATATAACTCTTGCGGAATATATGTGTTTTTGTTGTTTTTTCAGTGATTTTTGTCTTTTTGTGATTTTTGTTTCGAACTCGTTAAGAAAAAACACTGGATCACAAGCAGACTTAATTGGGTCGCTTCACGATAGTACAATCATACAGTAGATGAGGTTGAGACATCCAGAAGATTGCATGTGAAAACAAAGCACTGGAGTCCCTGATGTTGATTTTTTTTGAATAATTAGCAGTAGCGTTGGTACACCTGTTTGGAATTTCATGAACTAAATTCTAAATTGATCCAAATTGTCATATTTTATTTGAAAGGAGGGATACCCATGAAATACAGTGATCTCGTCCAAGGTCGATATTTTTGCAGGGACATTCGTCAAATTTCCGTCCATGTTGGGAGCTGACTCACTGTATCAACCCGTTGAAGTCAGAGTCACTATTCCTGGGAGACCGAATAAACGCGTCGTAAGTGGACTGGTAATTGTATCAATGCCCACATTCTCAATATCATCACTCATACCTTGTGTTGATATGTCTATCGGGCTTATGAATTTTTATGATGCATATTTATATGTATATAGTACTGGTACAGAAAATTCATATCCATGTGTACATATATAAATACCTATACTGTATGATATTTACACATACAGAAAATATACATATAAACATGAATTTGCATAGTGTGATATCATATCCACATACATCTACACATCCTTATGTGTCTGCAACATCATTCCCCTGGATTTCTAGATATTTCATTATTGTGAGACATCGGCAACATTGCGAAGGTCGCTGAAACCATTGGGGATGATTCTCGCTGGGGGAACCTGGGAATCTTCTAGTCGATGGTGACGTTTTGATGCAGTTTTTGATGATACCCAAGGCGTTGGCATGAGTCGGCACAACTGCTTTCTTGGCAGTTGGAGAAGGGTTTGTGAGTGAACTTGGAAAGTATATGAACATATTTTGTATGTTTAATGAGGTTGTATGGTGGTAGAAGACCTGCATTGATGTCAACTGGTATCATAGCTTTCAGGCAGTTCAAAACACCAGCTACTAGTTGTTGGAAGTACTACACAGTATTTGTTTTCATAACATATGCCAGTCGTCGTTCTGGTGGGATCGTTGTTGTTGGACACCGGATCACATAAAACGAATGTATATATATATATACATACACATGTACATGCAACATCTCAGTCACTGGATGTGTGGACATGTCTGATGGACACGGGATGTTTTCGGCTTTACCTTCTGAGGTGGTTGTGCTTTGTTCCATCTCAGCGTGCTCGGTGGTCCTGGTGCTACAGGTGCGTTCCAACTTCGGGGAAGTTGGGAAGTCGACTCTTTGGCCCCTTGGCACCTCCTTACAAATAGCCAGGTTTCATAGCCGGCCTGATTGAAGCAACGAGCAGCCGGTGGGGTTGGCAAAAAAAGTGTACACATTATGTATATATATATATAATTGTGTTTAGACATACATGTTTTTTTACATATTTGTATTTCGGTAGTATTGTTCGCCGCCTGCCTGGTTGATTCGTGAATGAAGGTACCCAAGGCTTGATTCTATTCTTTTCAAACAGGGTGTATGACTCCTCTAGGATTCTAGGAAAGAATTTGGGGACACTTCTGGCCTGCTGTTTAGGAAATCAAATAGTCAAATTGTTCTTTGATTTTTCCTGCGGAATTTCTGGTCCCCTTACCATCATCATCCATCACCTATAACGACTTTCATGTTACGTTCTTATTTTATTTCATGTGATTTGTGTTCCTCCTTATCAATTATCTCCAATTCATATTCATCATTATCATATTCTTCATCATCATCATCCTCATCATCATCATCATCATCCTCATCCTCATCCTCATCCTCATCATCCTCATCATCCTCATCCTCATCCTCATCATCATCATCATCATCATCATCATCATCATACTCATCTTCATCCTCATCATCATCCTCATCGTCATCATCATCATCATCATCATCATCATCATCATCATCCTCATCCTCATCTCCTCCTCCTCATCATCCTCATCATCCTCATCATCATCATCATTATCATCATCATCCTCATCATCATCCTCATCATCCTCATCATCATTATCATCCTCATCCTCATCATCATCCTCATCATCACCATTATCATCATCATCATCATCATCCTCATCCTCCTCCTCCTCATCATCATCATCATCATCATCCTCATCCTCATCATCCTCTCATCATCATCATCATCATCCTCATCATCATTATCATCATCATCCTCATCATCATCCTCATCATCACCATTATCATCATCATCCTCATCATCATCCTCATCATCCTCATCATCATCATCATCATCATCATCATCATCCTCATCATCCTCATCATCATCATCCTCATCATCCTCATCATCATCATCATTATCATCCTCATCCTCATCATCATCCTCATCATATCATCATCATCATCATCATCATCATCATCATCATCATCATCATCATCATCATGATCATCATCATCATCATCATCATCATCATCATCATCATCCCTTCTCCGATAAAATCTGACTTTTCTCCGCCATGTTCATCCATTTTCACGGTTCCCCGGTTCACATGACACCCGTTCCATCCATGGGTTTCATCCACTGTCCCATTTTCATTCCTTCCCGCAGCTCCCTGGGCTCATCGATGAGTTGAACGATCCAGAAGTGCAGATGCTTGTTGGAAGGGGAAAGATGTACCACCGTAAGATGCCACCAAGTAGAATATGATTACATACCAAGATACACTAAATGTAGTACGTACGTCAATATGTATATACATATATATTCATATGTACAGACAACGATACATGTACACAGATTGTTATATATGTATATTATATAATATTATATACATACCTCGAACATGTTTGTCCTCTATTTTGGGGTGTGTTTCACCCGCCAGAAAAGGATTGTTCTGTGAACGTAAGGGTCATTTGGGTCATGAACTTAACAACTGGAAACATGAAACTGCTGCTGAACGGATCTTGATCTACAACTCTTAGCAAATTTCAGGTTCAATGATCAGTGGGATGACATCATCCAAAGGGTAATTTAGTGGCAAAACTCATGATTTGAAGGAAGGACATAAATATTGGATCCTGTAGCCTTCCCCCGAGGTCCAGGGTCATCAAGGGTTCTCCACTTGTTTCAAACAGCTCTTCACTGTCACTGTGGGTCGTCACAGTTCTAAGGCCTAGATTGTTATAATTGATGTGTATATATATATATATATAGCCATGATATCTTGCCTTAGTAAACCTTTAGTACCTGGATTGTGCCTGAAAAGTACCTTACCTTGCCATGCTTGATTTGCAGCAGGTAAAACATGTTCAAGATTCAGAGAGCTTGTAATACTGTATTTCTTTCCACCCCTAGGAATGGCTGTCAAATTAACTACAGAAAAGGCTCAAGATAGATTGCATTCAAGTGCAATCCATCCCCCAACAATAACTTAGGTACGTTGGTACGTTGGCGGCCCTAAGAAGGTTCTAGGCCAAGCCATTCTACACTTGCAGCTTCTGTAGACACCCACAGAGGCTTGATTTATTCAGCATTTATGTTGATGTTGGGCTCAAACACAATCCAAGCTCTCTCCAAGGAAGGAAGTGCTGGAACGCTTTGGTTCAGTGACGGCCTCCACCAACACGGTGCTAGAGGCCGGGGTTTTCCTCATGAGGCTTTTGTTGACTTATTGGAAGCTGGAGGGTCACGAAACTTTATCCTGAACCTTTATCAAACCCCATAGGATCCATGTATGGTAAATTTACCCTACATTTACCATACACATCAATCAAATGTAGGATAATGTAGGTAAATGACATACCATGCATGGATCCTAGATATTGATGTCTTCATTTTGAGGAGTGCAGGGTGAGGGTGCCCTGATGATAATCTGGCAAAGTCGGTTTCATCATCGGGAAACCGCTGATACCCTTGGGATGGTACCGTGTGGTACCATTAATCAACCCATATACACCATATATTGTGAGTATCTATTGGGTGTATCCCCTTTAAAGGGCCCATTTTCCCTACGATTTCAGGAGGCCCATGTGTTTTTAGATTTTTTCATTTTAGGGTAAGGTTTCACCGTTGACACGGATGCCTGTGAAGAGATGTTTCGGAAAATTTGCCATCCACCCAGAAGCCATGTTGAAGAAGGTCTTCAGGGATGCAAGACTACATCTAGACTGACTACATTACTGGTGGTTGGGTATATCTCGTGCTCCATCACCTTGTGATCCGATCACGATAATACATTCCTTTGCGCGGCGAATTTAGTGTGTGTATATATATATATGTACATTGTATAGTAAGTATAGCACGTCTTTCTAGAAGATGCTCATGGCGGCTGGTATCTTTGGGTGAACACTTTGGTTATTTGCTATTTGACAACATTTTAACATATAAATGGTTATTCCCGTTTTTCATATCGGTACTAGAAACATAATGAAACATATATAATTACACTGCTTTTATAGTGGATTTTCCAGCCATGTTAGATTATACCAGGGCTTGAAGTGAAAAAGACACATCCTTACCTTCCAACCGCATGACCTGTTGATTCCTTGAGCGACTCGGACAAGTCACAGGTGACATTTGGCTCTCGTGATCTGGGCAGTTTGCTCTACATCTTCTTCGAAAAAACGGACGGCGGAAGGCCAAGATGGGTGGGGGATGTGTGTGCTTGGAATTGTAGGATAGAGGGGTTGGGGTTAGCCATGGTAGATGGTGCAGCCAAACGCCACACGATCTGGAAAACCAGTATCACCATTCAGTGGAGTCAAGTGCCACCCGCACGGTGGCACGCACACACGAAATCACATTGGCACAAATACAACACCCCAAAGACCAGCCCATCAGTGTTAGGATTTTGGCCAACAGGCGGCTTCAAGAAATTGTCGCGGGTTGTTTTTCAGGATTCAAATGGCTCTCTTCACTGGATCTGTCGCAAGCTTAAAGGTTGACAAACGTTAAAGAATGACAGTTGGTTGCTTGTGGATTGACACATGCCAAAAAGGTACCCCTTTGGCTTTGTGTGGCTAAGAAGTTCCTACCCCGGATAAACACACGATTGCGTGTAATACGGTCAAGTCGGAATCGAGGTCTTGTTTTTCCTGGTGGTTACCTCACTTTGTGGGGGAACCAGGAGGGAATCAGCAACTGCGGGATCGAAGAAAGGTGTGTTTTCCATGTTTGATTCACTTGTAGCCATGACGGATCCATGGGCGAACGGTATATGTACCTACTTTAATGAATGTGAATGGATGATTTTTATGGTTTTCAGGAAAGTTATATATAATATACCAGTCCCATGCATCCGTCATGGGGTATACTTGTATGCACACATTTTCTGAATCATGTTCATCCCCCACAGTAAGATGTGTTTTGAATTTAAGCCCATACAAAGCACTACAAAGTCTCACGCAAACGAACAGCGAAACTTCCAGGTAGCCATCTCAAAAGGAAACAAGAAGATCTTCCAACCACAAGCCGTACGATATGGTGGGAAGGTTAGTTTTAGGGATGATGAAATGGCAATGCTACTGTAGCTTACGCTCCAGTAAACTAAGATGTCCATGGAGAATCCACCGTTTTGACGGTATTTACCAGGAAAGAAGTGGATTTTCCAGTGCTACGTCGTTTACTGGAGCGTAGCCACTACAACGGCTTCCCTGAAGTTGTACCATGAATGGATTGACCTCTTCATCATCATTCGTGGTTTGACATTGATTCATCGTAGAACTATTCATGATCTGTTATCCATCAATCATTCCTCAACCGTTCACTATTCATTCGTCAGTCTCCATCAATCATCCATGCATCCACTGTATATCCATCATCCATCAATCATTCATCAATCATCCAGCAATAATCCATCAATCATCCATCAATAACCAATATTTTTTCCCTCAATCAATATCCATTATCCATTAATCATTCATCAATAACCCGTCACTCATCCATCAATGAATCAGCAATGAGATATCAACGAGCCATCAATCATCCATCTATCATCATCACCATTATCATCATTAGTCTTATTACTAACTGTCACCGTCACCATCGTCACCATTATTATCATCATTTTGACATAAGTATCAAGACTGTCTCTTCCAGGATGGTATTGGCAAAGGTTCCTGCTAAAATGGTTGACCCACTGATCCATCATCCACTTGAGGCATTTCTGGCATCGTTTGCGGGGTTCTTCTAAGCCAGGTCATTGTGCAGAAAGGTGCCGTGTGGTGGTGTGGGGCGATCACCAACAATTTCAGGTGAGCAATGAAAAATACCTGGTTGTTTAGGGTATATTGGGGATTATACTACCCAGTTATTTTGGGATTATAGTTAACCATTAAACAACCAGGATTCAATGGAAAGTAAGGCCGTTTTTTTTGTTCGTGGGAGGCACTGCCTTCTAAGGCTGTTTTGGATCGAGTAAGAAGCAGCCACGCCACAGGTGATGCAGAATTGGATGGTGGTCTGGAATCCTTCCGAAAGAACCAGGAAATCGCCGCGGCCTAAGAACCACACAACGCCACCGCCTCCAGCAACAACAGCGACAACATCAACAACAGCAGCAGCAACAATAACCAACAACAACCGACAAAAACCAACAACAGCCAACAACAACCGACAACAACCAACGGCATCCAACAACAATCATAACAACAACATGATGCCAGCATAGCCAGCATATTTTTGAGCGTGTCGTTTGAACTGTAGTGAGTGGCGTTTTCCAGCATCCTGTATCATCCATTGGTGTCTCTGTGAAAGATGTTGGTATGCAGATCTATTGGTATTTGAATTCAGGATAATTCAGGGATATTCTATCATCTATCCGTACAATATAAACATTGCATTCATTCAGTCATATGCACATATACTGGCATGGGAGGGCGCACATCACAAGATCCTTGAGGAAGTTCTACTTTACCTTCCACAAACGTACTGTCGGGAAAACCAAACCTCCTTCCTCACATTTTTCCCACCCTTCACTCAGTTTCAGCCATGGCCGGAAATGAAAGGTCTGAAAAATGTAGGAAGGGAATCCCTTCCGAAAAGCAAAACGACTTTGCCCTCAATCCAACCGCAAAGCACCATTTGGCACTAAAAAACCAACCATTTTAGAGCCAGCTGCAAGTTGGTTTACTGGCAATTCAAGATTCATTGATGGAGTCGTCCAGGGTTTTGTTGAATGATCCACCAGAAACTGGTGGATTCCACAGGATATGTCGTTTTTTTTTTTTAAGCTTTGATTGTGATTGTGAACCCAAGAACCCATCAAACATGTTCCACAGATGGGCCTGGAAGTTGGCATAGTCAGCTATACAAGAGAGTCATTGAATCATCCAGTAATAGAAATTTCGGGCTCTTGTCACAGCAGATGTAGATAGAAAAACCATCCAGATTATTACCAAGACTTTGGTAAGTAAAAGTTTCCCGGATATCAATCTTGCCTGCCAGCATAACAAATTTTGATAATAGTTGTCAAGCAAATCTGGGGGAAAAGATGTCCGTCCAACGAAACCGGGGCACAGGGGATTCCACCATACGCAACTTGGGACCGTTCTCGAGGTTTTGAACCTCAACAAGGCGGACGTGGCCGATCCCATTGATGTACGAAATGAAGTGGTCACTTCAACCGAGGTTACAAAAGATATATAGGTTATATATATATATAGGTTAAGTTACATATAGGTTACATAAATTATGAATATATACAAATTAGATAGACATGCTTACAGAATACCATGTTTCTGGTAATCTTTCATGGTGTCACCTCAAAGACAAGATGTACTTGTAGGATTTGTAGTTACTAGTGCTGGTAGGAAGATATAGTAAGTTATGGTAATACTACTAGTACTGGAAGTACCTCTAACTAACCCCCCACCATCCATCACCACAGCGGGGTCGGTGGGCATTTGGGAGAACCAGAGGCTGTTTTCCTATGATTATAATATACCCGGAGGAATCTTACAAGCAGTCGTCTTATCTCAGGAATATATTAGAATATCTGCATACTAGAATCTACCCAAAGAGTTTATTGGATGTATGGTTTTTCTATTAGAAAAAATCACCACCAGGATAGTTCGGCTCAATATGTAAAGGGGCCTATCCACTGTGAATTTTGGCCGCTGAGAGCCTGGAAGTGTTGAGTGCGGCATCCACCTTGACTTCCAAAAGCCGTGGAACCCAACGACCAAAAAGGTTGTTTTTAGCATGTCAATCATCTTAACAAAGTGACTAAGCTTGGAATCTAATTACAGCAATCATACTGCATATGACCCTGATTTTAAGAGATTTAGAAGAACAAAAACACACACAATGTTACTAGCAGCCTCCATTAAACAAAAAAAACATGTCACCTTTCCAAAGTTGGGAAGAAGTTTCCGATCAACTTTCCATCCCTTCAACCTTGTCCACTTTTGGAGGTTTTTCAAGCCGCCGGTAGGGGAGCCATAAAACTGCCGGTAGGACAAACCATCGTAGGGAAATGGTGGGAAAACGCGTGGGATGAGGGAAAATCAAACCTATATACACTTACAGTAGGTATTTCTTAGATATATACGGTATATCTTTTTTTTTGGGGCTCCAACAGGGATTTAAACAGCTAGGGGCCCACCATCCCAGGGGTTTTCCCACGTTTTCCCACCAGCCAAGCAGTTCAAGGTTGAAAAATAAACATGTACTGTTTTTGTTGATTGCTTAGAGCAAGTAAGAGAGAGTTGGAAAGGTTTCTGTAGTCTTTGGGAGGTACACGCAGACATATTTTCAAGATGTGTCATATAGGAGTGCTTGTCTCATTATATTCAATTAGCCACTTATCTACCGTACCAGGTATTCTAGCAAATCCTTCTGGTGAATGTTGCATACCACCTATTGCATGAACCAGTTCCATCTCCTTTGAGTACATTTTACGCAAATCTTTGCGTGTGGAGAAGTCTTGAAGCTCGAGACTGCTTCCCTGTAGCTCACGACATAGAAACTCAAAAAATAATCTCTTTGCAGTTTGAGAGTTATGTAAAATTCCGTATGTAAATCACCTTACCCTGGGATTCCAGGGTGTATCTCCCTAAACCTCCTCCTGGATGGTTCTTTTTTGGTTGAAGGGTTTAAAAACCTGAGGTTTTTCGAGCAGTGACAACATTAATTGGAGCGATGTCGTCAGCGTTTTATCTGTGGATAAGGAGGTGCCACAGAAATGTGCAAAACGGAGCAGGGCAGATCAGGTGGCGCATGTTTATCGGAACCCAGCTGGGCCAAATTATAGTGACCAAAAACCCGACCTCGATCTTGACCTCACTCAAGATATATGTACATCATGTAGTTTGGAAAGGGTCACTCCCAATAAGAAAGGCCATTGTTGAATTACTATAGTTTACCCCCCAGATACATGCTATTCAGAAGAATTCAGATCTGGTCAATACGAGTATGAATGTGTTGGAGCTGCAAATCTTTGGCCAATCACCAGGTTGATCATTTACCAAGCTTCTAATCATGGATATCGCTATTGGTATATGATACATATAGAATTAAAACCACTAGAACCCCTTTCTTGTGGACACACCAAATAATGTATATGTATAATATACACAGTTTTTTTCATTTGCTCACTCAAGTAGAAATGGTGCATTTCTTCAGCTCTCCTCCAAGTTCTTAGTGTAAAGCAGCCCAAGAAAGGAATGTCAGCAAGGGAAAAGACAGGCACAGATTGAGTCCTGACAATTGTAGGTTTTGAATGTATTTGATATGCTTAAGGCTAGTGAATTGTTGTAGTTTACTTAGATGGTGGGTAGTTCATGGTAGTCCTAGTTTTATAAATGCTGAGCAAGTTCAGCAAAGATCAACCATCTCCAGGGAAGGTCAACCATGTCTAAGGAAGGTTGGGGGAATCTAAAGTTCTATGCCACCATTTTAAATCCCTCCTTCCATAAGAAAAGTAAGCTGATCCCGATCCCTCACTTTTCATGAAGCTAGGCTGGGCTTCTTGTCAAGGCTCCTTTTGCCCGGATTACTCCTTCTTGTTGGCTCAAATCTTTCTTTCTTGTGTCCTTGTACCTATTTGACCCAGGTGGTTGAGAAAACGCAGACCTTTCAACTTGTCCTTGATTTTACCCCCTGCTGCTTGCCCACCTGCTTGGCACAGGGACAACCTCCGGGATTGGAGAGCTTGCTGACTGCAGCTAAAGAGGTGCGATGGTGAGTGTCCAAGACCATGACCGGGAAGACTTCTGGCAGGTCGAATTTTTAGTGTTTTTTTTCGGTTCGCCCCCCTTTTGTGCCTCGTTTCACCAGCAAAAAACCCAGAGGTCTTAGTTGGGCCAGTTTTGTTGAGAGGATTGACGAGACTTTGTCAAAAGAAGTTTTTTGACTGAAATGGTTGATGAACTCCAACGTACGAGGGAACCATTTATGAAATGAACAGTAGTATTGGTTGCTTTCCAGGAATATGTCCTTTTAACATTCTTGGGCTATTGGTTGTTCATTTTCCATTTGCCTTCAGTCAATGAAAAGCTGCTGCTCATAAGGGGATTCGGATGCATTATTGCATTATTTGAGATGAGTCAAGTAGCTGGATGAAGGTGAGGTAGTTTCTCCTGAGAAGCCATCTTGACTGCTTGTGATGGGCTCGCACTTTTGTTGAACATTCCCCTGAATTGATGGCACCGAAAAGGGCTTCGTGTGATAATGGATTTGGGGGCCTTAGCTGCCACACGCAGAAGAAAGGTTTCAATATTCATGCAGCTGAAAGAAGGTGTACTTATATAGTGCCATTCTGTACCCGTTCGCACCACTTTGACTCCATATCAGTACAGTAATTACCTCAAAATGACTCAACTTGGTGACGTCTTCGGCGAATGCGTTGCGTTGGTGTTTGGCGCCACGCCTTTCAGGAGACTGTGCTGGACAAAGAGCCTAAGGAGTCTTTGCCGCCTTCAAAATTTGCAGTAATAAATGGTGGAAAATCTCCAGCCATGTTAGGAAATACCAGAGTGCACGTACTACACCCTACGAAGAATACATATGTATTTATATATATATATATATATTGATATTTATATACACATATTAGCAGCGCAGTGTATAGATCATAATATATGTATAATTATGTTCACACATGTATATGAAAGCTAATTGATCTAATTGTGAGTTTTGCCAAATGGCAACCACCTTTTTGCATAGCCTCTTTTTAGAGTTAAATTGCCTTCAAACATAGGCATGGTTTGAAGGTCAATGGCTTGCGACAAGCAAATTCACTTGGGGTGGGTCCACCATGCAGGATAGAATGGCACTCTGTTTCCATGGGTTCTCTTGGGTCAACCACCGTCTTATTGCGTTCCTCTTTCTTTTATGTTTACTTGAAAACATTCACAGCCAGACATTTGAATGCATGATTTTGAGTACAAAGGTCAAGGAGCCATGGGCATTTTAGGCCTTGAGTAATGGCTTGGGAAGACAATGTTGGGACCTGGGATGACCTGTTTGTAGCGGTAAACTCACTCTTAGTTTGGTGATTAAGAACAGGATTCAGATGGCTAGCCCGTGGAGCTGAAGGAAACAATGACAGACATCAGCAAACATTTGTGAGAAAGAAATCGCCGAGGAGGATGACATGAAGCCCTTCAAATGTATCCTGGAACACCAGGTGAGAAGCTGATCAACTTGTTTCTTTTTTGGAAAGGGAGCAATGGCAAAGGAATGGACATTGGGCAATTGTTTTTGAAGATCGACACCCTTTTTTTTCCGATGGAGTTTTGGAAACCGATGTGTTCTGTAGATCTTGCTTGCAAGTATGACGATGATTTGAGAAGTGAAAGACCTGTTTACATAGAGAGTGTATAGGAGTGTAACCGCAGAACCCTATAGCTAAAGTCAGTGCAGTACCCTTATAGTATGGATCAGTTCAGAAACAGATACCAATCTCATGTACCAATCTCCCCCATCAGAATTGGCGTGAGGCAAGTCATTGTCCTTATGGCTGAACGTTGCACCGGTTGATAGGTTATGGCTGTTTTTGTGCTGGGGTCCAAACTCCCTAATATATTTCCATATAATGGGGGATGGTCATCAACCCAATAGTAGTGGTTTATATACCCATTATGAGGATTCCCTATTAACGTAAAAGTGGAATGACCATCCCCAATATAAGGAGTTTAGATCCTGGCACATATAGTCAATTGAAACATTCTTTGGATGGTTGATTTCCAGATTCTGCCCGGGAATACCCTCCGGTGGGAACGATGACATATATATACCCTTTTCCAAAAAAGGCACATTTGAGTCGATGATTATCCGAACTTCCCGTTTGGTGGGAGATGTGATCGTTCCCTGGAGGGTAGCCCATGTTTTACAGAGTTTATACAGTACATGGAACTTCTTTTCGCGATGGGAGATCATGAGACCCCGTTGCGCCCTACCCAATTCGATCCGGCCCTCCCAGACGCCCCGCCAGGGAGTCACCGTTGAGGAGTGGGAAAAACCAGCGGACTCCTTGGCTTCCTAACAACATCTTGTTTTTCATCTCTGACGTGACCCTGAACTTATGTAGCTCCAAAATGGGTTGAGGTTATGGAATCCCTAAATATTTCATCTTATCTCCATGAAATCTATGAATCGTCCAAGTGCGGATCTGCCAGATCTGCTGAAAAAAAGTCATAGGAGCTGCGTGAAGCGTATCATGAGATGTCATTGTTCGGGGCAGTCAGCATGGAATCTCAGGAGGTGGAGATTTTTGTTTCACAAATTCTCGCAACAAAAACCAAGCACAGAAATACGGGCAAGTCAGGCATTTTTTGGGGGCGGGGGGTGGGGGTTGATACTAAGAATTTGCCAAATCAGGATATGGATACTTGAGATTAATGCTTGACAACTAGGATTCTGGGTGTCAAGCTTGACATTTGAGATCGAATATATAGTTTTGCCCAGATCAATGAGACATCAGCAAGTGGACGTCGCCCCCCCATTTTCGCTCAAAAGAAAAGGCAGTTGCGCAATTTTCATGAATTTACCTCAGTTCTAGAGTTTTCCATGCTGGTCAGTTTCAACTTGGGCGGATTGCCAGCTTCATTGTTATTGTTTTTGCAGGGCAAATTCCATTCATCCAAAGACGTTGTATATTTTTTTGGGGGGGTCGTCATAGATCGAACCCCCAACTCCAGCTTCACAGCTGTATATACATTGCAAATGTATTACATCATAATATGTAAATATACAACACATGTACACAATATCTGCATGAAGAACTTGAACAAGAAACACAATCACGTAATTATTTCAAATTTGAAACCGTGTATTATATTGTGTACTTGTCTTTATCCTAATTCCATCTTCCTCACAGCAACCAACCACCACCTCTTTAGTGACCCGAGGTGTCGAAGACTTCATCATGTGCACCTTCAAACATGTGGCCAATGTGAAAACGGTGTCGATGCTCTCCTTCAATCATCAACAAAACAAGGCCAGGCCTTTAACCATTGCGTTGAGTGTTTGCTTAGCATAATAATTATATAAATATATACATGCAATTTTGACCTCAAGCAACGGTACTGCATTTGCTGTGATGGTACAAGTTTCTCATTATATTCATGCTTGTTTAGGTGAATTTTATGGTATGGGAGTCCTGAGGAGTCAAAAGTAAATGGAGAACTATCTTTGAAGGGGTGGCAGTTACCATCACACCTCTTGGGGGATTACGCTCCCGTAAACTAACATAGCAATGGAAAATGGACCCTTTGAAGATGTATTTCCTATTGAAAATGGTTTTTTCATTGCCATGTCAGTTTACTGGAGGGTACATGTTTCGTAAGAAAAATAAAGTTAAACCTTTCATTTCATGGACCTTTGGCTGAGTGGGTATAGAAAAATGACTCCTTTCGGCTTTGATGGAAGAAGGATCGGTTGAATAGGTATCGTGATTCATGAATCTCAAAGTTACAGTACCCATATATGTATGGCCAATTTACGTACATTTCCCGCTAAAATCAAGCAAATGTAGGTAAATATATCATACGTGGATGGTATGGGGTATGTATGTGTGTGTATATATAGTCATATATATATATATACATACACATATTTTACGTGATATATCACTGGAGCAGCGTAGCGTGACCTTGATTTTGGGTAGGCCCGGGTTTCGAACACATTTCCTTCCTTGGTTTCGGCCGAACTTTTGGACTCCCATGGCCCAGGTCTTTTGGCGAATTCAATTCCATGGGTTTGGAGACCTGGGTGATGTGAATCTCCCAAAACCTCCTTTCAAGGAATTTTCCCCTGAAATTTAAACCTGTTTTTTAGGCTCCCTGTAACAAGGGGATTCCTTTTGGAAACCCATCATTCTCAGGTTCCATCTTAAATTTCGGGGGTGTAAAAAGGGGAAAAAATCGGGTCATAAAGGGAAGGGTGTTTGCTTTGGTAGAAAAACAAGGGTGTAACCTGCAGTGATCGACTGGATTGATATTAATTGATATCCCACGTTATTGTTGTTTGCAAGAGGATAGGTACTGATGGAAAGCTGCCTTTTCCAGTAGTTAGATTTTCGAGCCAGCTATGGTAGATTAGTTTTGCAAGATTTTTTTTTTTTTTGGAATGAGGACGTGACTCTGACTTTATCTCAACATAGATTGTCGTTTACTGTAGTGACAGCATTGCGTTCACATGTTTTCACCACGGGACCTAGCCACCTGGACAAGATTTGGTGTGACATTTCAAGCGAATGCCATGGATTTTTTTTCCAGCAAACTCAGACAAGGCCAATTCAATTCAACGGTTCCTACCTTCATATACAGTGCTTAGTTTCCAAGAAAATTCTTGATCATGAATCATTTGTCTTGATGCCCCCCAAAAAAATCCTTCGAATCTGGGCGAAACTATGGACCTACGACCTGGATTGAGAGTCGGTACTACCGGCAGGTGAAGCCCGGCTCCGATGAACGATTCCTGAGGCAACTGGTTGATGAAGCTCTGAATGAGATGAGGACCGAAGCATACTGAAACACCGAGTTTACGTTTGTTTTTGGAAGACGAGGGTGTTGTTGCAGAAGATGTTTCTAGGCGTGTTTAATATTGTCAGTGTTCACATCAACATGGCAGATGGGTTTGTGAGGAGTTTTACGATTTCAAACGATATTTTGGGAAGGTCACAAATCTGGGATCATTATAGGTTTGGGCAATTAATTACTACGCACCCGAACTGAACCCCGTTTTGTAATTACAAGTGGTTTGTTTTGTTTTGGCAGAATGCTCTCAAGGTGAGTTCAGCTTTCCCAACGATAATCTGCTCCAGAGATATAACAGAAACTATTGGGCACGTTTTCGGCAAGAAACCTTGCAAATCCTGCAACAAAAAGCATGACCAAATTAGCGTTCCAGTCTACGTACAAGTGTGTGGTTGGTTTTGAATATGTTTTTTATGTTCACCCCGAACCTTGGGGAAATGATGCGATTTGACTAATATGTTTCATTATTTTTCAAAGGGGTTGAAACCACCAACTATAAAAATTATCCATGCTTCAGCACCATATTAACATTTGGGAAATGTTTGGATTTGTTCCGACAGTACTCTTGACGGCCATCAAGGCCATGTTGAGCCCACGGGGAGCCATATCCCAGATGGTGGTTATTCAGATGAGACCGCCATTAAGATGTAACCGATTTTAGTCTCGGATTAGACCGGTATGTGAGTGAATTTCAACAAAAATTCACCAACTGGAATTTGTTGGGGATTTGGCGGGGATTCCCTTGGTATGATATTACTTGAACCTGCTAATATAGTTGTAATACGTCCTCTTCTCCGTTGGGGTCAGTGCTTCATGTGGATGATACCTGAATCGGTGTTCACTTCTTTTCAGACCTGTTGTTTAATCGTTGGCAGGTATCGTGTGGGACAGTTACACCAAGCTTTGCCAATGATGATCCAAGAAGTGGAGGTTTTGGGACTCAGTATGAGGATGTTTGCTGGATGGCGAATGGCTTTGCCAATGGTTTTGCTTTTTTGGGAGCTGGAACATCTTCTGGTAGCGATGATGAACCAGTAATGATAGAGGGGTTTAGCAGGGAAACCCCTTCAATTTCTGGCAAATTTTCATCCATGTGAATGTGACTGTTCCATCCTAACAATAAGGAATCCTCCTTGGGCAGAGATCCAAATTGGTGAATGCATATTTCAAGCAGGTCGAAATCACCATGTAGTAATAAGCACCCTCGAGTAGTCAGATACAATTTTGAATATGGGCATTCCCGAAAAGAACATAAAGCTCAGAAAAGGAAGTGTAGGATTTTCATGGGTTTTCCAAATACTCCAGGGTGGTTATGTATTCCTGCACGCTTCATGTGTGGACAATTCAACAACATGTTCCACTAAGATATAAAGGCCCTGCGTCATATCGTATCTCATCCAAAACAAATATGAAGGAGCTACATCGTATACACCTACAAAAATCATAGATATGGGTGATTCAGATGTAAATATTACACTCACAGGCTATAACACATAAAACTAATCATCACCAAATAGTTGACTTGCTTTGTGCTCTTTTTGTACGATGTTGGAATGTTGGGATTCCAAAGCAGGGTGGATTTTCAACCCTCCAAAAACCCCAGCAACGCCTGGGTGGCCTGGGTGATTTTTGTTCCCAAAGAATTACAGATTTCAAATCCCACTTGCCGAAAAGCCACCAAACCGGCGAACGGTTCAACCGTTGGCCACTGAAATGAGTCAAAAGTTTGCCAAATACATGTAAATACAAATCACCTGACAACGATTCAAAGTAGGCAGTTCTGGGTCATTAAAAAAACACCTAAGATCCACACGGTACTGTGATTTTTTTAAAGTTTGACTCAGGAAATGCCATTCTTTCCATCCCATCTTTGCTCAAAAAATGCCCCCGGAGGCTGCTTCCGTGGAACTACATGAGCTTGATGTTTTGGAGGCGAACCTGACCTGCTGCTGACATGTCCTCATTGGGGTCATCTCATTTAAGGGTTATACCAAGGTGCCCGGTTTACCAAGGTGCCGTTTTAAAGGGATGAGGGAAACCATGATGAACTGTTATTCACTTTATGATTTTCATTGTAAAGGGGGGGAGGTAGTGGTGGTGGTGCGGGGGAGAGGATTAGCATGTTCTTTAGTTTCAGAAAATGAGTATGAACAACTACGGCAGTTCACAAAGAATTACCATAAGCCATTGGACGAAAATCATCAGAGTTGTCATAAGACTAAGACCGTTCTTTGTTTGGAATTCACCATTTGAGATCATTCACCTCCCGATGTGACCATCCAATTGCACCCATCCAAGCTGAATCTTTTTCATGCCGGCTGGTCACTTGACATCATGTGGGGAATTTTGCTGCAACTTTGATTCAACAATTCGTTCATGCAGATGTTGATTCAACCATTAAGCCACACCCCTTGTTCTTTGGAGCAAAATCAGCATTTTGGAAAACATGGAATTGGATGTATATTTTGGATCTACCCCTCACCAACCCGCAACAGTTACCCACCAGGATTATTACATTTTTAGTAGGGAATATTGAATCCTTTTAAACCTTTATATTGCCGTACTGTTACTGCTTGGGGGGGTAGATCGGGTAGACATTCCATGCATTCCATGATGGATGGAGCTGCAGACACCCAGCAACAAATTGTCCCCATATGTTTGGGTCCCAATTGTTGCGAAAAAACCAACAGATATCCTGAGAGTTGTATGGATTTTAGTGCGTTTGTTTTAAAGTCAATTGCTCAAATATCCTCATATACGTGCATGCATGTGAGGCATCATGTTGTGTATACACTCACACAAGTAGTGAAGCATGGAGGAACAAGACGCTGGGTAGTAATTCTTGCTAGTTTATCCCCATTTTTTACCTTAGGTTTCTATACTGTACATCCAAAACGTGGCCAGATTTTCTTCCATGAAACTTTAAGCCGAATGTTATAGTCATGACGGCGATGCTTCCAAAACTCCGGGGATAACTGTTTGTTGAGGCGAGACTGGAACAGAAGAAGCAGGCGCACGCAGACTGGAATGCTTTGGGGTTTTAATGTCGCCTGAATATCTTGAGTGATGTAGACAAAGTGGTTGGTTTTCTCATAGAAGGGATTTTATGACCCTCTACAATTGGGATTGCTATCTAGTTCATTCTGGGAATCTCTTAAGTAAGCAACTATATACAAACAAATAGTTTAATTATGCCATGGCAAAAAAACACCATAGTGATGATGTGTGTTTTTTTCACAGAAGTTAGCACATCTTTAAACTGGAAGTAAGTTTTTAACCAGATTTGGATACGAAAAACACTGTACATGGCATGACCTGAATGGCCCAGCAGGGTTGGGTTGGCCGTTTTATAGCTTATAGCTTATACGTCTTGTATGACTTATGTGTCATACAGTCAGCAGTCGAAGTGAACGTTTCTAGAGGTGGGCACTGTAAGACGAGGGAAAAACGTCACCAAAAACGATAAGGTTTCACCAAAACGAGCCCCCCTGCACAACGCTGGTTGCGGGGGCCGCGGGCCCCTGCTGCTGCTGCCGCCCTCCTCGTGCTGCTACTGTTGCTTGCTCCTCCCGATTTTCAGCCTGCTGCCGCTGCCTCCTGCTGCCGTCCCCTCCTCACTGCTGGCGGTACTTCAGTTGGGTGGTGTTGTTGGTGATGTTAAAGCCTTTCACATCTTTGCTCTATGTAGAATTGCAAAATACTTGCTATGTTATACTGCAATCACAATCCCCTAAGGAAAAAAAGACAACCCAGAACGCAAAATGCAAAGGTTTCTACAACCTCGTTTGGCATGACACAAAACCCCTGTCAATAAACCTATTATGCTTATTGACTGATGAACGGTTTCTTCCATGAATCAAAAGCATCATATTATATTACTAAATCCTCAGAGTTAGAATTTGTCTTGGAGACTTTTTTTTGGATTCATTTTGGGATGCTTCTCTCACATTTTCTGCACCACAGTTCCTTTAATTAACATTGGTGGCATATATAGTTTGAACACATATGCCAATGAATAACTGAACCCTCGCCATGCCACCAAAAAATCTCCCTGTGAAGCTACACCTTGGACTCTGGAGCCCTATCACTAAACCAAGCAGCTTGCGCTGCTAGTAATTCGAACGAATCCCCGAGTCCAAGGAATCAGTGAATCAGGAGTCATAGAATGCAATCTTCCGCTGTACCCAGTAAAAAAAGTCAATGGGAAGGTATATGTGGAAGGTCAAAATATGTCAAAATATCTCAAGATTCGAGCTCCGGTATCATCTTGGTGATCACTCTCACTCTCATTGGATGGGGGAAAGTGTCCTTAAGATTGTTGAAGCGACCATTTCGACCATTCCAGTGTATGAAGAAGAGCCATATGAAGCTGCAGGCATTGAAAGAGTTGATTGAGCAGCGGGAAGAGGACCCTTCCATGGTACAATTGGGACAGGGCTGGAGGCTTTAGGTACAGAGAGGAGACAGTTTTGATTAGGCTTTTTGCACCTTGAAACAGCCCATTTGGTTGGTTTTTGTCGGGTGAAAGCAACAAAAGTCCATACATCAAAGCAAGACTATGCCACAATTGGATATACTGTCCAGAAATAAGAGTCAGCTTGAAACAAGACGTGAGGCGCCAAAATTTCTGGAGGAAAAAAAACATGAAAAAAGCCTACTTGGATCACCTGAATTCTCCCATGCTTCCAGTTGTTGGTTGGAGTGGCAAACTTGATGGACCATCTTTTCCAAGCATCGTATACTAGTATCCTTTTTCCAAAGATTTCTTGAAGATCTATCTTTGTGCATTGCAATAGAACAGGATGGACATGGGGTAAAACTTTTTGTAACTTCAGTTAGCGAACTTCAGTTGGTGAGCTGGTGGAAATCAAAATTGGTTGGCTTCCAAGAAACAAGTTATAAAGTTGATTTTCCGAAAACGTGATTTTCCAGATGAGCAACGGGTTTCTCAACCTTGTTTACATGTTGAACTAAATCTTCATGTCCTTTTCATAAGAGACATCCACAATATCCACATTGCCAAGTGCGATTTTTGAGCTAGTTGGGCAAACATTGAGGGTAGAATCCCTGATGTGTGGCTCAACCACCCTCTTTTGAGACATTTGGAATTTTTTGATCCCAGTAAAGTCCATGCCTATTTTCCATAAAATCCTTCACCCGTCAAAACTCAATCAATGAATTAAACCCTATTGGTAAAACCCCACAACAGGCGAACAAGAAAGGGATTTCTATGAAAAACGTGTGCCTGGCATAGGCTGGCACCACCAACCAGCTAGCTTCCATCATCACCTGTGAACGAACTCCCTCCCAAAATAGCCTTAAATTTGGTTTGAAATTAAATCATAAATGTTGGTAAGACCACTCCACAGTGACCACGTTTTATTTCCCCAAAATGAAAAGATGCGATACGTTGCTTTCAATTTTTTGAATTGCAGCACTTCTTCTGTCCTCGACGATGTGGCACAGCCTCACAATAGCAGGAATGTGGCTTTGCAGAAATTCCCAAAGAGGAAACCATCCAGGCACACCGTTCCCCGAGTGAATCAGGAAAATAGCTAGGGATGGAATGATGCAATTGTGGTTCATTTTTAGGGCCTACCCGTTGGAGATCCCTTGCCCTTCCATGTCCCTGTCAGTTTGAGTACTGGATGGATGAGTTTTTAAATGTCCAACTTGGTGAAACCCAGGAGTTTCAGATTGGTGAAGTTTTTGCGGTTTGGAGGAATCCTCAACCAGTTGTTGCCAGGAAATCGGAGATTGGTGAAATATTCCAATTCACACTAAATTGTCCAAAATCGTTGACATGATTTGATCCTTTCCTGTAGATGATGAAGAAGATCCCTAACTCAAGCTGGATTTTGTGTTCTTTTTGGGCATACCCAAGTACTCCAACTTTTCACTTGGATTGCAAAGGACGATGTTTTTCACCAAGGGAGCTGACTGATGCTTTTATTGCAGGGAAACCGATCTCTGTTTATTTCATCCTTCACTTGCCTCAAAGGACTTCTAAAGCAGCTTAAAGGATCTCATTGTTGAAGATGCTGTGTCATGTCATGTCACATCATACGTTTATAATTGATTTGAAAGCTCTAGTTATATATAATATGGCTGATGACCATGTGATACTCATGTCTGTTATATACGCAAATGTGAAGTATAGTGTAGACATGTACAATATTTATGTGACACAGTCATGGGTAATCCATCGGACTATGACATCGGAGCCTGTGCTTTTCTCCTTGCAGATGGAGCGGGACGAGCACCAGCTGAATGAGATGTTGAAGGCTTCGCACATGCCCCCGTGTGAGCAAGGAAGAAGCCTTCCGATAAACTGGTTGGTGATATTCTCTTTATGAATCTTTATGAGACAAATTCCCATCAATGCACATAAAATGTACCAAAGTAATTGCTATCAAACAGAAAGGTAGTATAATCGCCATATACACACCCCCTAAAACCAATCTGGATCCTAAAAATAATGGTTTGGATACAAGAAATTTCTCTTTCACCCTTGGGGGATTTTTTTGGTGTCCATGTTCCTTTTCGTATATATATATATGTATATGTTTTTTTTAAGGATGTTTTTATTTCAGAATCCCTCAGCTGATGATCCTGGGATTTCATCAGGTCCGGTGGTGGCATCATCCCAAAATGACCACATCCATGGGATGCACCCAAAATGGCATGATTCAAACTACCCTCCGGTAATCTAACATAGCTGGCTGGAGATTTTCCACCATTCGAGTCGATGTATTTCCTATTGAAAAATGGGGGAATTTTCCAGCCAGCTATGTTTGTTTACCGGAGGGTATAACCAATTTCAACTTGGGGAAGTACCCAATGGTCCAACCTGGTCCATTAGTTTTGAAGAATCTTCATATGAAAGTCACCGTGGTTTCACTATGATGCATTTTTTTTGGTTGCATTATTTTTTTCTTGGTACATGTCCGAAACATGAGGTATTCTACGGATACACCAAATAGGAATGTATATATTTCCGGGAAACAACCGCAAGCTCACTTTTTGGGCCCCAATTCCTCGCTCAGGAGATTGAAAGCGAGGTAGCCAAGCTCTCAGGCGACACGAAAAATCCTCGGTGAAGGACTTGTTGTTATCCATCGACTCATCTTTAGTTGGATACACCCTGGAAGATTAACATGGAACCTACTAATCAACCATTTAAAAAGGAAAATGATCTTCCAAACCTCTATGATAATGTTCCATGTTAATCTTCCAGGGTGTAATTGGATAGTTGATAGAGACACCACTTTGTAGTTTTAGATTGTAAAGTTGCTTTGCGGGTTCCAAATGGATGCATGTCATCTTTCCTGTCAAAACCTGCAACCGCAACGCAGTGGTGCAAAGTTCAAGACAGACGAGCAGCTTGGACATGGTGACATGATCAATATCTCACCAAATCACAGTTATATTTGGATTAGAAACATGGTGTTAGAATAGTGTGGAATCATATGGAATCTACAAATGAATATTGTTTCCTTGCAGTCTTTTCCAGCTTAAATCGTTCTACTTCAACCAACATGCACCTCCGAGCTTCAGAAATGCATTTCTTTTAAATGAGACGCTGTATGCTCCTTTCATGGCATGTCTTCCTTGGTCTTCAGATCTTTGGAGCAGCATCTGAAAGGTGGTGAAGCGGGGGTGATACGGTTATGGAACTGGTTTAGTTTATCACACCCAAAGGGTGGTTGGATGCAATGAGCTGGGCAAATTATAACGACCTCAGCCGAGGTCACCCCAAATGGTGGTGAAAAGTAATCCCTTTAATTCAGGTTAGGAATTATACTAATTTGCCCAGACTGATGTATTTCCTCCAGAAAAAGGCATGAACACCCAGATGCGCATTTGAGAAGACAATTCCTTTTTCCAAAGAATCACGTTCAACAGGTCCATATTAAATTTCGAGGGTATGGGATTTTGGAGGATTTTCGACATCCTGTATTCTGATGAAGAGATAGTGAAAACATCGAGGACATAGCTACCCTTAGCCAAAGCATACAGGGAATCCCCCCAAAGACCGCAGAGGTTCCCATTGCTTTGAATAGAATTATTACATCGAATCATAGTCCGTCTAGAATTTGAACTTTTAGCGACTTGTGATGGGACCTTTTGGTAAATGGCACCCAAGTACCCATCAATAGTTTCCAGGGGACTTTGGAATATTTGGGGGGTATATACACTGCTGATTCTAGACCTTAGTTGGTTTCGGTGTTTTTTCCTTGTACATCCGTTGTAATCCGCTCAACGACCTCAAAAACCCATTCTTCGAAGACAAAAACATGGACCGAGTTGTGCAAACTGTTACCATGTTGGAAGGTCCAAGCTAGAATGATATAGATATATATCTTATGTATTTACTGGTAAGTTGAATTTGTTTTCACCTCCTTGTTCTTAAAACATGCAACTGCCCTTTCTTGAGATATCACCATTTTTCTCCAAAGAATCATGCCTGGCAAGATATATATCATGGACAGTTACAAAATCAGCAAATCCTTGGACCTGGATTTCGACTTGTTTGAGATTCACTTATAATTGTCTATCAGGTGCAATGGAAAAGAGCTTGCGAAGGCTTTGTTGGGATTGACCTGGGTCCGACATGTAGAGCCCGGTGTAACTCGGTGATTCCAAGAGCCCAAAGCCACCGGAGATTCAAAGCAAATGGCAACCTGGAAATTCTTTGGAGTAACCCTGACAAACTTCAGAAGTATACGTATACTATTGGTTTGGACCCTGATCTATACTTTGGGAAGCATTCTTTGGTGGGTGTGCCTTCTCAGTTTTAAGAAAGGTTCCTATTTGATTCATTGGACACGACAACAACTTAACATGTATTAAAAAGTGCCTTTAGATATGATACAACTACCTGGTTTAGAAAGACCGAATTGAAGGGGATGTACGTCAAGCACAGGATGGCACAAGTAAGTTGAATAGCCATGAGATGTATCATTTGCGGGCCCTCTATTGTTGACTCCTAGCCAAGCGTGTTGCTCATGATATGTTTCAATTAACGTGATGCAATTGAAGAAGGCACAAGATCCCTGCCCTTCACTTCTCAATGTCCAAGTTACACATCAGGTATTTTGGAGACGCTGTGGAGACACCGCCTTTCCCGGTCGAAACAATCCACGCGGGAAGAACTCCAATGAAACAACTGCAGCTTGCCGTTGCTTCAGCAAGATGAAACAACTTTGGATTGAAGCGGAGGCCATGAAAGAAGGCCCCTTGGTTTCGGGAAAGGATGAAACACCACCGTTGAAGGGAACTGTAAAAGACCGTGTTGTTAGCAGATGCTAGTGGTAGTGGTGGTGGTGGTGGTGGTGGTGGTGGTGGTGGTGGTGGTGGTGGTGGTCGTAGTAGTAGTAGTAGTAGTAGTAGTAGTAGTAGTAGTAGTAGTAGTAGTAGTAGTAGTAGTAGTAGTCCGCGGCGTAGTGGTGGTGGTTGTGATTGTTCTGGTTGTGGTCGCGGTTATGTTCTTAATCTGTAGGTGGGGCAAATACGAAAAACATAAGTTCGATTCACAAACTTTCCAGTCCAATCATCTACAGTTTTGCAATGGCCACCCGAAGGCTTGGGGCCATGGAATTTGCCCACTAGTGTCAACCCCAATTTTTTCAACCCTCGTATGGCAATTGTGATACCAGTTGCTACACAAGTCAGAACCCTGTTGACAGCTTCATCCGATTTTCCACCATGTCGCTCCTTGCATGATTCGGGTTCCACTGTTTATGGTGGTTCAGAATGTTCGGTTGGGAAATTTCCCAACAAAAAAACTGTAAGTTGGATTCTTCGAGTTCTTGAATGGCTGACTGCGCCCCAGTTGCCACATTATCACTGCAGTAAGTGGTACTCTTGCTGGAAGAAATCCTGCACCACCTGACACAAAAAACTATATAAACCCTTAATGGGATATTTACCAAATCAACTGGTTAGCCGGATATCTGACCCATCGAAAGTATATATCATCATCTAAGTCCTCTAAGTGATGTTTGTCAGGTTTGGAGACATCTCTGCGCTATGACGTGGAAGCTTTGCGCAACCTCTCCTTAAAGCTCTCCTTGCAACCACCCATGCCCCGCATCACGGTGGATATGGATGGACACGACCACGATTCGAGGGTGACTTCATGAGACGGGGAGGTTGAGTCCGTCAGTGCACTCAAAATCAAACGTACAACAAAAAAGAACAAGCCTCTTTCTTCCAGTGTATGTATGTGTGAATGATTTCCCAAAAAGGTTGAGTGTGTTTTGTTTCATCATTTCTTTGTCTCTTTGTTGTGTGTACAGCTGCTTGGTGGTAGGTTTGGCTTCCAACACTGTTTGCATCGCAGATGGGACACATCCAACTGGAGACGTGGAAGATGGTCCACGCTATGCTGTCTTTTGTAGATGCGGATGTGGACACCGACAAGGACGAAGAAGGGGTCCCGGCCGGAAAGGAACCCATCAAGCTTTTCATCCCCGTGTCTAAATCTCGGGAGATTTATAAGTGGGGTTCCATATTGACAAAAGTGGTTTCGTCAAGACATTCAGAAATTGACTAAAAATTATATATAAAATATGGTTTCCAATTGGTTTCCCCTTTGCTTTACCTTCAAATTTGGATCTAAAGAAGTGGAGATACTGCACTTTCAGATTCAGCTTCAAAAAATCCACGGTCGGCTATCTGCTATTAGCAAGGACATGAGAGTACCTTCCCTAACAGGCTTTTTTTAGCTCCTCATTTGAGGCCATTTTAGGGAAACGGGAAACTTTCCAAGCATTTTTCCTTTGGGAGATTAGCAATCCATACTGTTGGTGGCTGAAATCCTGCACGAGCTCATAGGTAGTTGATCCGATCCCATTATTTACAGGGTTTTATATACATCCTTGGTGGTTCGCCGGATTTCCCTCCATTAACAGTACTACAGTAGTCCCAGCCAGAACCTTCAGCTTCCGTCGCAGGGATTGGGTGAGATCATGGCTCATATCACACGACGGGCCTTAATGTCCTCGGGACGTGTCTGGGAGCTGCTGCATCACTTGGGCAATAGATGTCTTCCCAACATCTTCACTGGCAGCTGTGGAAAAGACCCGCTAGTAGGTGGACAGGGGCCGAGAGAGATCAATGATCATTTGGAGATTTTTCAGCGGTTTCCACCAATACAGGGACCAAATTTGGATGGACAGATGTTGGATTTTCTGGGTATCTCTACAAAAGTGGCAGTGGCATGTTATGATGCTGGGCATAGTTGGAGCATATTTTGTTTTGTTCCTGTGCGTGACGGACATATCCTTGACTCGTGAGAATTTGAAGGCAACACCAAACAAAGAGACTAGAAACAAATCAAGGCCTTTGACTAAGTCTCACAATGTCATCCAGAGATATCACCAAGGCAAATTGGTTCTACAAGTTATTCTGCTGACTTTTGCTTCCATTTATCTAAAACGAAGGTGTCAGTCAACGTGAACGCATTTGAAGGTATTTGAAGCACATTACATGTGGATTGGCACAAAGTACAATTACTTGATCACGCGTTGCGAATGTGAATGTGTCGCAATCTTCTACGGGTGTTTTACATTTTTCAACGCAACATGCATTTAGGTGATGAAACATGTTTAATTTTTGTCCACTCCTCGAATATTCATGTATATGAGAGTCATGCAAAAGGTAAATGAACGGTCCCTGCATTTTTGTTTTGTGACACGGCCACCTGTTTCCTCGAAAAGTTTGACGAAAGATCATGAACACATAGGTGTAAAATCGTAAAACAATGCTTCAGTTCAAAGGCATGTTTATATACCAGGAAGGGAAGGAAGGCAGTGGCAACCCCGAACACATGATATCAGGGCCTTGGACATATCCTGTGAATCTATCGATGGATTTTATACTTTTCGCAACAGTTCGGCAAGTTTGGCCACAGTTTCCCTAAGTTTTGCCTTGGCGAAAGACGGCCTTCTGTTGAATCTTGACTGGCCTGAATTTCCAAGTAGCTTGTGTGAAAGTCTCAGAACTCGTGCCCAAGGTGCTGTTTAATACTCGCCCATCCTCACCCAACGTACCGCGAAAGTTCATGGCGTTGTGGGTACTGCCAAGTTTGATTAATCCTTACGTACGTACTTATGTACGTCCATACATGCATGCATACATACACAGGTGGATGCATACATACTGACATACATATATACTACATACACTGACACACATACAAACAAACATAGCATGTATGTGCTTTTGTGTGCATATACACATACGTGACATCATAGGTCCCCCCTTCTCCCAGGGAAAATTCCCATCGCCACCAGGAAGGTATGCACATCCTACTGGCCCCAAGTCGACATTTTGAATGTCGTTACCAAACTGAAGGGAGGTTGTTGCGCAACTGGCCCTTTTTAGATGAGGACATCGCGACTTTTTGTGGCTTCACTTAACAACTTGAGTACCGATTCGATGTATTTTGGGAAATTTTGCGCTCTTATGGCCATCATTACCCCTGCTGTCGGGTAATTCTCCCAAATCACCAGAAAAAAAGGCAATGATTTGTTGATGACCAATGTATATGTAAGGATTTCCACTGTGCTTAGGAGAAAAAACGCATATTCATGTAGGCTATATTATACAACATATGTATTGTTGTGTTTCTTAAGTTGTAGGAAGATATAGTTGCTTCTGATAAACGACCTCGCGCAAGAATCTCGAATCATGGCAATGTCACCATCCCCTTGACCTTATTCGAAGCATTGAATTGAAATCAAGGTGACTTGATCATCATGGGTGGTTCATGTGATGAGCATTGTATGTGCAGTTATCAGGATGACAACTGAGACAACTGTATTTTTTTCTTCCTGTCGATGCTCTGTGGACTTCAAACATGTCACAGTTGAAGGAGAGCTGAAGGAGTGAACCATAGACACTTGTATTTATGGTTTGTAAATATTGTGCATAAATCATACATGGGGATCAAATCCATAGGAATCGATAACCAAACTTCCATAAGATGGGTCAATTTATATGTATTTCATTATTTCTTCTGTATATATATGTATATATTAGAACCAACTAGCTTAGGAGGTGCCAGCTGGCATGATGGAAAACCACAAAAACGTTCAGAAGTTGTTGTTTGTTTGATGATGAATGGATATTTTTCACCTTTTCTGGTGCTTAAAAAACATTTGGCGACCGGTGCTACAATGGAAGGTCGAGATCAGACAACTTCCGATCTCACCCAAACACACCCCAACTGAAGCTTTTTATTTATTTGGGAGGCTGCGCTAGGATCTCCTGGGAGCAAACAGATCCTAAAGTTTGAGTCGATGATTTTCTGAACTTCCCAAGGTGGGATGATATGTGAGTTTCCTGGAGAGTACTCTTTTTCCACTCGCCTACCGGCAGGAATACATGGAATGGGCTGATGTTCTCACCATGGCCAACGCAGCAGCCCAAAGAAGCTCTCCTGAGCGTGGCTTGCGCGTGGCAGAGATTGGTGCTGGACCAATTGGGCTTTGGGGTGTCTTGGATGCCCCAGAGGGATTGATTATCATTGATTCCAAGCTGTGGCATTGAACATTCGGAAGATGGTGTCCAAGTGAACCAGCTAGTGGAGTTTGAATAGATTATTTTTCCTACTGGTGGTATATATATATATGTATCTGCGTGCACATCATCCGATACTTGATCATAATTAACTGAATCTCCGTTGAGATTTCAAATGCATTCAAATGCAACATATCAACACCCTCGTTCTCTTTCTTATCATTAACATATTCATCATCGTCATCATCATCATCATCATCATCATCATCATCACAAGTTTGCATCAACACAAATTTGGGTCTCTTTCTTCGTGAGGTGTGCGCACTGCTAAAGCCTACTTGCAGCAATCACCTGACATCAACAGCCTTTGTGAGGCGCGGGGTCCGACTTTTCTCATCCAATGATTTGGTGGATTCCGGCATTTCCCTGTTCAACACCATTGGAAAGTAGGGAATGAATGACTGGGTGGTGGTTTCAAATATTTAAGCACGTCGTCTGTTCGCTGGCGGCGAGTGACCCCAAAAGATGGTTTCGAATATTTTCTATTTTCAGATGGGTTGAAACCACCAACTATAACTAGATGAGGGGAAAAATTATACAAATCGAACAAGAGGACCTTCAAGATACATTTCTTTGATTAATGTCAGCTATCATTTTTTTTGCAGTGGTTTTTTCTTGCCATGATTCTGCGCAAAGCACAAGGACCGGGACCTGAGTTTTCAGAACGCCACGGTTTGTTTCACAGGAAGAGGTGATATACCCATCAATGGCGTTCACTAGTTCGGAGGCTTGCCCCTTCCAAGCAGAACTAGAAAAATTGATGGCTTCTTGATAGATGACAACCACCTTTGACTTTTTGGGGATGCCCTTTTTTTCGGGTACCTATGGTAGTTCCAGGAAGGGTAGAAATATGTAGGACCGGACCTCTAGGAATCCTTATGAATTGCATCGTAGTGTTTTCTTTGTCGGAACCCACTTGTCCCTCCTTTATGATGGCCGAACCACTCATACACTCATACAACTGAGTGTGTTTAGTTTGCCGCTAGGATAACCAGAGTAGTGAGAAGCCTGGTAATCACAAAAAACTCATGATAACAATAGCATGGAATTTTTAATTGGACCTTTTGCACTGTTTGTTCAGTCTTGCCAAGTGTTGATATCCTTGAATATAATTGAGACATACACTTGTTTTAGTCATTTGATTTTATTGTGTCATACACATGTCTATAATGTGGCATGTCATATCTTATATCCTCTCATGTGTTTGTTTATTTAATGTATTTTTCACCTTTCCAAACCTGTGGCACTTGTTGTCTTGCAACCTTTCTTTGCAAGACAAACCTTCCGCCTTTCTGGAAGGTGCTGTTGGTGGAACCATATGATTTAGGTGATGAATCTGAACTGAAGGATCATATCATGTATCTTGGCTATAAATTCACCCCCTCGGAATTTTAATCAATATAGATACCAAAACAGGGACAGTTGATATTGAAAGGGGACACCTTTTACGAAGCATCATTTGGGGTGTCTTCGAGGCTGTTTTTTCCAGCATGTACATGGACATATGTTGCCAAGGATTGACATATCATTGTTCCAAGGCAAAATGAGATGATCTTGTGTTTGGGTTACACTACCCTGAGTCTTTGATAGTTGGCACTGACACCAAGTTATTGTTCCTTCCAATCAATTGGATGGTTCCAACATTACGAACATTTTTTGTTAGAAGTTGATGTTTTTTGTCGATGGGACTTGCATTTATTCATACTGGCTGAAATCCGGCTAAACAGGTTGATATCAAGAATCATCCATTGGTTAGTTAGCAAGGTTTCGACCAAACGTTAGGTGGTCATTTTCAAGACCGATGTTTTTTTTGTTGTAGTGCCGCTAATATGATATAGCTGAGGTATGAAGTACAAGGCGCAGAATTTGTAGCAAAATCATCTAGTTGGGATCCTACCTAGGATGGTCAAAGAACTATCATAGATGATCATAGATTCTTCCAACATTTCTGAAGGTTACATGGCAAAGATTTGTTTTGAGTTTCCCCTTGATGTTTTGGAAGTACTTTTTTTCCAACTTGGAGCTGTGGGGAGTTTTACCACTTCTTCCTTAGGTACAATCTCCCAGAGGGTCGTTGTAAAATCCGTGTCCATCGAGAGCCTGTGGAAAGTGCTGAAGATCTGAAACAGTTGCTGGCAACTGGAGATCAACCATGGCACCTTGCAACAATGAAGAACTGGGAGGAAGACTTGAAACTTGTTGTTGTGGTTAGTCGATGTCGTTCTTTTTGTAGTTATCATATTTATCATTGATTTTGTGGTTGTTCTTGTTCTTGTTCTTGTTATTCTTCTCCTTCTTCTTCTTCTTCTCCTTGTTCTTCTTCTTCTTCTTGTTCTTCTTGTTGTTGTTGTTGCTGTTGTTGCTGTTGTTGCTGTTGTTGCTGTTGTTGTTGTTGTTGTTGTTGTCGTTGTCGTTGTCGTTGTTGTTGTTGTTGTTGTCGTCGTTGTTGTCGTTGTTGTTGTTGTTGTTGTTGTTGTTGTTGTTGTTGTTGTTGTTGTTGTTTGTTGGGCGACCTTGTGGTTGCTGCTGGTGATGGTGGTGGTCCGACCAGTTCCCATTTGCCCCTGAGGTCCTTGCTGGATATTGATGCGCAAGGCTATGAGTATCATATGCTTTGTTGTGGTATGATCCTTTGCTGACAGAGTTACCCTCCAGGAAACGATCACATATCCCACCTGGGGACTTTCAGAAAATCATCGACTCAAAAGTGCCTTCTTGGGGGATATGTTAGTTCCCAGGAGGGTATTTCATCTCACCTGAGAAGAAGCTGTTTATTGTAGAATGACAAGCCATTTGTTATTGAGGGACAATTAAAAAAAAAACGGTATTATTTTTCAGGCGCAATTTGTTAGTTTCCGCCAGAGTATCCAAAGTGTGCTGATTGTTTCCCAAGTTTGATGTTTGCCAATCCTCAAACCCCTTGGAGTTGGGGAGGCTATCAGGAACCTTTAAAGAAAAGTGGAACTTGTTTTGCATATCCAAAGAAGAGTCTAGTTAGTCTCAGTTTAAAGCTGGTATCAACTGAATGCGAGATGCAACCATGTACTGCAACTTGTTCCCATTGTTGTGAAGCCAATCCATCATAAGGATTAGTTGGTTAGCTCAACGCGTTGAACGTTTGCATGTCTCGACGCATAGCCGAGCGATTCATCGAACCATTGTCGAATGGCTGACCACCGAAAATTGGACGATTCTAGCAGTATCTTGGTTGCGATGGGGTTGAAAAGGAATTGCAGCTCGACAATCTATTACTATAGATCATGTATATCCTCCGGGTAACTCACTAATGTCCCCTTGTATAGGGCCCTTTGGAGTCCATGATTTTCCGGCTTTCCCTTTCGGTGGGATATGGATATTATATAAATAATAGCAACCAACTTTAACCAAACCACGAAGAGTTAACAACCTTAGGTGCCTGTAATTCAGATTGCGCAAATGATCAGATGGGTGGAAACCCGGCCGGCCTATCCACTTCACCGGAAGGAACCAAACGAAGAACCGTTACTTGGGGAACTTAGGGTCCCCAGCTTCCAACCCGGGTTTCATCGAAAATTTCAAATCCAAACAGCCAGCTTCCTCCAAGTTTGCTCCGGCTTAACGCGTTTCTTTTGGGAGGAAACCGGGATGGTTTTTTGTCGAACGTTGATAGAAAAATATACCAAGTCCGGGAACCAAAAATCCCACCCCAATGACTCACGTCTGGAATAATTGTTCACTCATCTTCCAGGCATTTGGCTCAAGAACTTCAATCAATGAGCTATGGGGAAAACATATTGACCACTACTCTTGGTCGGCTCCCCCTAAAAATCCAAAAAAAATCTATGATCAATAGAGACTACATGTTCTGGTCCATTTTTCCACTGTCATGTTCATTTTCTTAGGGCGGATAGATTCATGCAAATTCTTTGCTTTTCTTTCATCCCTTGCTGTTCGTTGATGTCAACCCGACATAAACCACTGCCCTTGTTGTCCCGGCTTACCCATAAACCCAACAAAAGTCTTGCAATGAATCCCCTGGAACAGACAGAAAGGTTTTGATGTTCATTCAGGGTAAGCATTTATATGACTTGTGCTATTAACACACGCCGTCACGTTTCGTTCGCCATGATACAAGGACTCGATTATGTCCAGCTTGGTAGACTACAAACATCTCCACTTGGGTCCCTTCATTACGAACGACGGACATATCACCGCAACGCCTCATCCCCCGGTGTTCTATTGGACATGAGCTCCAGAGCAAAAAAGTGTCCTGCGCCCGCAGGTTTCAGGATACAAGAAAAGGGATGTGTTTTCGAGTCTCCATTTTGGTTGGATGGGTCCACAAAATACTGCACCAGTTGAGACGACAGATCTCGCATGATTACATTTTATTGTCAGTTTGTTTAAGGAATGCACCTAAACTCAGTGTTGTTCCATGTTTCTTCCAGGTCTGGACAAATATTTAGAACTGTTGAACATCACCAAGAGGTGACCCAAGAAGTGCGAATCTAGTGTTTTTTTTAGTGATCGCAAAGTTGGACCTACAGGAGGTTGGAATAATAAGCGTTTGTTGTGGATTGCTGATTGAGCATGTATATACTATTTATGTACTTATAGTTACGGATTGCAGATTGCTGATGATGAGGAAGATGATGGTGGTGGTGTATGAAGTGAAACATTTCCCCTTGGGGATCGCCCCACATTCACCGACCGACCTTTTCGCAGACAGTGACCAAGTGCCTCTGCAGCCAAAGGCCAGGGGGGGAACTCGGCTCCAACTGGGAGCCGTTTTGAATTGTAGGGATAGAAGGGACCGTGTCCCCTGGGTGTTTCCAAAAATAGTGGTACCCCCAAATCATCCATTTTAATAGGGGTTTCCATTATAAACCATCGATTTTGGGGTACCACTATTTTGGGAAACACCCACCCTGAAAATCAATGGTTATTGGAAGATGCACCGGTATTTCCTATTGAAATAGTCTTGTTTTTGGGAACATGTGTTTGTTTTTTTTTGGGGGGTTCATATATTTTTGGAATCTGTTTTTTTTGCTGAATTCTGAATATGTTAAACCTTTTTTTTCCAAGCACATAGTGTCCCAGGATGGAAGAAGCAAGTGTAGGAAAAGGAAAACGTCATGCAATCTTTCATGGTCATAAGCATTCATCAAGCCTTTTCAGGAAGAACAAAATAACACCGTTTTGTCAAAGGGCATAACTAGGTGGTGGTTTCAAGGATTTTTGATATTCACCCCGAAAATTTGGGAACATGTTCATTTTGACGAATATTTTTCAGATGTGTGGTTCAACCACCAACTAGATAAGCATGTTGGGCAATGTTTCGTTTGAAATCATTTCATAAACCCTAGAAAATTCAAGAACCAGAGGCTGAAACGAAGCACTTGGACCATGTGTGTCTCTACATATTACCACATGATTTTTGCGGCCAAAGCACCGACGGAGAACACACCAAAAAAAAGAGTTTTCCGATCGGGGAATCATCCAATCCAAAAGGTAAATCTCAGTTCTCATTTGACCCGAGCTATGAGGAGACATCCTCGTGGAGGTAGTTACCCAAAGTTTTGTCTGTTGGTGAAGCATTTTTCTGGGTGGTGGTTTCAAATATTTTTTATTTTCACCCCTATTTGGGGAAGATTCCCATTTTGACTAATATTCTTCAAAGGGGTTGAAACCACCAAGCAGTTTTGTTTGAAGAAAAAAGTAAGATGGGATGGTTGAAAACCAATGTGTTGAGAAGTTCAGAGAAATATATGGAAATCCATTTCTTTGGAATTATATTTTCCGGCTTGGACCCGCTTGAACTAGCGACGCAAGCTATAGAGGATGTCATTTTTTGTCGTAGTTGTATAAATGTCCGTTGGATACTCTTCAATGAAACAGGGGCTGAAGTCTTGGTTGAGAAGTTTAGAGAAATATAGGATACAGAGTGCACACAATATCATCTAGATTCATATGGTAGAATTCTGTTGGCATGTGATTCCTTTCCAATAGATGCATTGCCCAATTGTGCATTCAATAATGGTTAGAACCTTTGAGTTCTCCATATTATCCATAAATGCCGCCATACCTGGACCTTCTTTTAGCCTTTAATTTTAGCCTGAATTGAAAAATCAGCCTTTGCAGTTTTCGGGCGAAAAAAACCTTCTCGGGCAAAAAACCCAATTCGGGCAAAAAAAACAAATTCTGCAGCAATTTGATCTATCAAACCTGCCATGCCCTTTCAGACTTTCAGGTGCCTTCCACCCGCCCTGCTGTGCATCAGAAATGAAGTCTACATGAAAGGCTGATTTTTCAATTCAGGCTGACATTAATAGATTTAATAAGGGCTAAAAGAAGATCCAGGTCGAACGTTCCTTCAATTTCTGATGTATGATTGAATCCTTGTGTTCGAAATAGTTCAAGTAAGATCAAGTAATCATGACTCAATAGGGAGCTTTTTGGATCAAGGAGGCAAGACCTGTTTTGTTATCAGTTTGTAGCCGATGGATTTCTACAACCTTTCGGTGGAGACCCTTGATGCCTTGAGATGTGAAGGCACCCTGTTTCATTCTTAAAGTCATGTTTGTAGGTTAGTTCGGAACCCAAGACTATCCATACCGGCTTCTGCTGCCACAAGGCCTGACAGAATTGCCCCACGACTGGTGGGTTCACGCTCAGGGAATTCTTTTTGATGACGGTGTGGAAGCTGGGGTCTCATTGTGAAACTCTAAGCGGTGTGAAACTCATGTTTTGTATGCGTAAAATTAGATGTTCTTCAAAAGTTCTTCCTTCCATCCCCCTAGGTCACCTTATCAGAGAACAGGGCAAAGATCATTCTTGAGAATCACGAAAGGGGTGGCTTGATTTTCTATTTGGCTGCCGTTGTGAAGAAGTATCAAGGAAAACGTTCCTTCGAATGCAAATGAAATGGATGGTTTCAAATTGTGTTTTTCCAACTGCTATGTTTGTTGTTTTTCCAAGTTGTGTTTTGAGGTATGTATTGTTTCCATGAATCCAAGGTTACAAGTGAGAAGGTCCGCTCGCATAGGCTTAATTAAGCCGTAGCTCAGCTCACTCACTAGAAAGTTGCCTTAAGGAGGGCAGCGGAACTCAACAGTTTGCCCTGGGGTGTGGGTAAAGAAACTTTGTGTGAGGCAAATTCAACCATTTTGCATCTTTGACTTTTTGATCCCTTCCACCCTTCACATCTGGTGGAGTTAATGCCCACGCAGGCCTATGGCGTTTGACATGCTCTGTAGTAATGCTTGGTGATCCATGACAACAAGTGCCCTGGAGATGGGGTTGGTTCTGGGGTCACAAGGGGGCTGCCACTGACGGAAGGGAGTCGTTGAATACATAGTTTCATCATGTTTCATCTTATTTTTCAATCTATTAATAGATTATTTGGTCTGGCAAGAAATCTAATCTGTTGATAAAAACATTTTACATATCACCAAAAAATCCTCCACCCAGACCATTTGGCTCAGAGTGTCAATTTGCACACCTTTTTGTGGCTCTTCACCATGATCACCGGGGTGCCGAACCCACAGGATGAGGAAGTTGAATCCTCGACCTTGCCGGGTTTGGGGGCGCAATGGGAAAAGGATGATGTCATTAGGGAAAACACGCTCAAAAACAACAGTGTGTTGGTGTGGCCTAAGCCTACTATGGTGGGTGTTATCAGCTTTGAAACAGTGGCTATCAATGCTCGGGTTTTGGACTACATGCTACGTCTTCATTGCCCAAGACTCTCCCAAGCTAAGACAGTGAACATTGACCATGTGCGTTCTGAGGACCGGTATGATCAAACTTAAAGCCTGTGTGTTTTCAAATCTCAACTACATTTATCATATCATGTTTTGTATAAGTTTGCATGTGTTCTACATACCCCCTTCAATAACAACACTTAAATTAGGCCATGGTTTGCCTTGGTTCCAGGTTGAGACTATTCGCAAAAAACTGTGCCTAGCGGATGACTGGGTGAAGGTGAACTGTGATGCTGTTTCCCTCAGGGGTTTCGTAAGTTACTTGATCCACCGCAATGATGGTTCGAAGCGAAGAGAGTCTCGCTTCAGTTGGTTTACAATTTTATTTTGCCATTTTAAGAAATGCCCCCTCCAAAAACCAATAGCTTTTCTTAGTTGAACGGGTTCTCATTTGTTTTTCCTTTTCTTTTCTTTCCTGAAAAGTGCCATAAGGATCCCATGGTTAAAATTCTCTATGACATCATCACGGAGCATTGGGCACCAAAGGTCAAATCCCAAAAGCGGAAGGATTCTTCTGAGCCTTTAGAACCAGAGGATTCCATGTTTGGCTGAGAGCTTGGGTGTTAAGCTGATGGTAGAAGAGGTCATCCCTGCATCCCAACCTGTTGATGAAACTCAGTACCCGGATTTGGGGGAAGTTCAACCTGTTGCATTGTTCCAAGATTCACAGGTTGCTGATACGGAGGTGGATGAGGGTACCCCTAAAAAATGGGAAATGGTAGAAGTTGAAGTTAAAGAAAAATCAGAAGTGATCGAAGTTCTTGAATCCCAACCTACTGTGACAACCTTTACTAGTGGAGCTATGACTACGGTTATCACAGATCCTATGCCTTCAAAGAAGAAGTACACGCAAGAGGATTTGAATGCTCTACGGGCCAAGATTGCGAAGGTGAAGTATCTTACCTGAGCTATAAAAAAAAGGTTTTAAGATCAAAGGTGTAATCTCTTGAAACGTCAAGTGTTGTTCAAATGTTGTTCAACTTAGATCTTACTCCCATTTTTGCTTTTCAAAACTTGGTTTGTTGAAATCACCCGTACACTTCCAAGTCCAAACCTTCCATGGCAATTTGAGGCAGAACATCAGCAGGGTCACCGTGCAGAAAGTTGCCCGCCCTGTTCCTCCTGTTGCTTCTGACCTGCAAGAGACCTTGCCTGTTGACATGTCACCTGATGCTAAGTTGTTCAAGGAGAACCCCCCCAAAGTAGTTCCTGCACCCGATGAACAACCCAAGAAGTTTGCAGATATATACCCACCAAGATCTACTACTGCCGAATTGGAGCAACACCCTGAGACTGCCAGTCCCGAAGCACCCAAAGATAGCAAAGAGGTGGAGGTGGTTGGTTCAGGTTTCCAGGGGGGGGAGATAGCAACATCACAAGCAGAGAAAGACCTTGATGAAGTTCCCAAAGCACCTACACAGCAACCTCTTAAAGGTACAACAACTGAAAAGCAGGAAGGTGGTTATCAGGACTTGTTTCATGCAACGGAGGAGGTAACAAGGCAAGAGCAAATGGAGGCAAAGGAAAAGGTAGTAGTACCAGAAGGGGAAGACACAGAACCCAAGGCAAAGGCAAGGGCCAAGGCCAAGGCATCAGCAAAATCACGTGGTGCTCGAGCTAAAGCAAAGGCGAAAGCAAAGTCGAAAACAAAGGTGGAATCAGCCAAAAAATCCAAGGCAAAGGAAACACAGGCTGAGGAGGCTAAAGGGGCTAAGAGAAAGTCTAGGGCAAAAAGGTGCAAGCGAGCATTGCCTGATGATGATGTTCAGGATCCTGAACCACAGGTGCAAGTTGCAAGGATTGACCAGGCTCAGGTCCAGCAGCAAGCACCCCCAGCCAACGCAGCAGCAGACCCACCTGAACCTATCTCCTATGGTAAGAAAACCTTCGCTGGCAGAAACCGCCCATCCACCGCCATCCCTTCCCAACGCTTTGACGCAATTCGAGCAATCTTCGAGATACATGTGAAAAGCAGAGTAGAATCTGTTTCAGCTATGGAGGCTAGGATGGATTTTTTGTTGCGTCCAAAACATTCCAAAACCATGTGTTTAAAAAACCGAATTGTAAACATTGCGTTAATTACCCCCTCTTGTTTCAACATAATCCTACAACCCTGAACAGATCAAGTTCTGGAACCATTGCGTGGGACGCCAAAAGCAAGTGACCACGGGTGTCACCAACTTCATGTTCTTCTTTGAGGGCTGTGTGCAATCTTTCTTTGACTTAGAGAGTGTGAAGAGTACCTATTCTTTCACTTGTAAAAGTTTTAGATTTCCCCAACTGTTTGTGAATCCCAAAGCCTAGGGCCTAAATCTCAAGCACCCGGCCACACACAGCCATCCGCCATCATCCAAGGTAAAGTGGTGAGTTGATACAGGTGCGATAGTGTGGGTATCGCATAGTTTGAGGATGTTTGAGGTGCACCAAAATGAGTGGACCTTGGGGTTTTGCTTGCCTATAGTCAACACGCTGTATGCCATTAGCGGGGCAGGTTATTTTCATGTGCACTGAAGGGACCTTTCAATAATAAACTTCAAAAGGAGTAGCCGCTGTTCTTTTTCCAGTTGCTTTCACACAAGAATTGGATAAGTTTTACCACCCCATTGGCTACAATTGTGTTTGCAAGCGCTGAAACAAATTATTGATGTGAACCTAGCAGTTCAACGCACCAACCAGACCTGCTGGGCAGATAGTGACATAGAAAAGTTGCTGCTAAACGTGGGGGTTTCTCTTTTTTTTGTGTTGGGGGGGGCCCTTATAGATCTGGTGCTGCCACTCCTGCCCTCCAGGTACATGGGCAAACGAGCGTGCTTGGGGCCGTACGCCAAGCATGGCATAGTGAAGGAGGATGTTCGTGTGCCTGTCTGGTTTTTTACATCAAAGGTCAACCCTTTAGAATCTGAAGTGGGAAGCCCTGAAACTCAGTGGTTGACTGTATATTTATTGTTGTAGGGTTTGGCTCAACTGGTTGTTTCAACACTGGTGGCACTGTGGGTAGAAGGGATGGATGTCAAACAAGAAGTCCCGAGTTCTTCTGACATGTTGCCGCAAAAGCTGGATCTTATTCTACGCCGACTCATTTGGCTAGGTGCTCCGAAGGTAACTGGATTTAAATAGAAACTGGCACAATCATAGTACACCATGCATGATGTTTGATGTTCACTGACATCCTCTAACTCTAGACTCTAGACTCTCCATTTCTACAGCCCACAAAACTTAGGTATTCGTGGTGACGATCCTACTTGTATCCTTCCTGACGGTGGTTGACATCAACAAGAATGAATATGAGATCCTAGAGTTTTATGCGGGGGCGAGGAGAATTTCAAAGCTGGCTTCGGGGTTGGGAGTGCCATCTAGGGCTATGGACTACTTGTATGATCATGAGGGTGACAACATACAGGTCAACAACTGCATGGACATAAACACAAGTGGTGGATTTACGCCCCTTAGCAAAATGTAGTTGAATGTGAGGTCAGATCAAATTTGATATCAATGAGTTCGTTTCAATGACCTTCATGTTTTCAGCCATCCCCAATTTGCCAACTCTGCTTTGAGGCTTGCCTGTGCATTGATCCTTCAAGCTCGAATGGAGGAGTTCCTGGCGATTTTTGGGATATGTTGCAGCACCTTCGTATCCATTTCCAGGGGGTCAACACACAGAAGTATGTTTTTACCACAAGGTTGTCCCATCTCCCTGGCTGTTTACAAAGCCAACAAAGGAGTAGCAAGGCGAGCATGCTGAAAAATGTTGTTAGGTTTCTTGTTGTTTTTGTTACAGTGGTAAATCTGATCCTTAAAGAGTTTAGGGGTAAATCTGTTCCTTCACAGGTCCATGCTGTTGGTGCTGCTGATCATAGCATGTGGTGGAGTTCCTATCATCGAGAACCCTAATACAACACTGCTACATTTTCATCCCCGCTTTCAAGATCTTGTGAAGATGCTGAAGGCTAGAGGTATTAGTAGACTGGCTGCAAGGGTGGATGTGTTTTGCGAATGACTTTTCCCAGGACTTGAATGAACAACTAGACGTACAGAGTTATCATTGAAAATGCTTTGCTTTTAAGACAACCTGATGCATTTTTATCAGAACCCTGGGAATCTTAGATCTTAGATTGTTTTTAGTCCGAAATTCCAAGGTTAACTTTACAAAAGTTCTTTGTGTTTTCTTGCTGACCTTGATTTACACCACAAAGGTTTCCTAATACCTGCAACGCAACCTAGGTCTGTACCAGCAAGCCTTTTGGATGAAGCACTACGGCCACATGTGCTTGAAAAGGACCCTGGTGTGGAGCACTGCGTCAGCCATTTCCCTTTTAGATCTTGGCCCCATAAAAAAGGGGGTGCACAAGTCTTTGGTAAGAACTGCTCAGAAATATATAGATAGCAAAGGAAAGGTGAGATACAAGGGTGCTGGCAAGGTGCTCAAGAACACCCAGCCCCTAGACTTCTCATTAATACATTGTTTGGGGGTTTGAATGTTTGGGATCTTTGGTGGTAGATTGTCACGAACTATAGGAGTAGTTTTGCTAGTCTCCTCAAACTTAAAACAAGGTTTTTTTAAGCTGATGTCATGTGAGGCTTTATCCAGTTCGATTTGCTGCTCGAATCCTTCAACATGCAGCTGATCTTTTGGAAACCAAGCAAGCCCTACCGAAGGCCCCCCAAAATCATATGTAGTGGTGGTCGATTAGGAAAGTTTTTCCATAGAACCCATGTTTTCCCCAACTACTTTGGACCAAGTGCAACTTACCCTTGCCGCCAGGTGCCTGACAACGACAACATCATTGACTTGTTGGCAGCAATGCCAACTGGCGATGCCTGGGATGATGGTGAGCTGTGGTTTGTTTACCAGTATGTGAGGGGGTCAAAGTTGCTTAGACTCCCTGAAGCCTACCGCCCTTTACTCTTCAAATCTGCCAGCTAAGTCTTAGGCTTGGAGCAGGCAACTCCTTTGTTAATTCGATGGGAGTGACCACTGGATTCGTGTTGTGCACACGGAAAAGGTGTCAAAAAGAAATTTCATAGCTGGCTCCAGACTGATTTCACCAGGTTAAAATCATGATTCGAAAAAAATATCAAAAATCACCAAAAAAATTCGGGCAAAAAAACCCATAATTCGGGCAAAAAAACCCATAAATCGGGCGAAAAAACCCGAAAACACTTTTTGGTGGATTTTTCATTGCCTCGAACGACTTTTTTCAGCACCTTACTTGTTGCCGTGATGACTCAAGAAACTTGGCTTGTAGCATTTTTTGGGCAGTGAAAGGAACTTGGTGTCAATGGCTTTCCCCAGTAAAGCGTGGTCAAGTGCCACTCTTGAGCGAGGGATCCAGCTAGCTTCTGCTCTGAACATGTCTCCTAGTCAAGATGATGATCCAGAAGCTATGATGGAACAGTTGAGACTTCTTCAGGAGACCATTCCTCCAACGGATTTTCTCAATGGATGTAGGGGTTTGTCTCCTTCCAAGATCTTAAACTGCAGTGACCTATGTTTCGATGAAGAATCCAAAAACAAATAGAGTTTCATTTGTTTAGAATTTAAATTATGCATGATTACCATCATTATTTACCATGATGGACTATGCTGTACTTCTTCTATCTGTCCGCTCAATAATGTCTGCCAGATCCCAATTAAACTAAACCAATTCAGTTGTGACCGTCAGGAGGAAGAGCAACAGTTAGCTGAACAACTTGAAGGCCAAGGCCAGGTAAGCTACTGTTGGTGGAAAGTATGCTGCACCACCATCATTTTGTAGCATCATTTCAAAAAAATTGGGGTGCCCAAAGCGGTGCAGGATTTTGTTCATCAACCGTATCAATACTTTTTGAATAGCCACCCCACCACACCATTCACTCCAGTCACCTTCCACGCTGTCAATTGCCAGGTGAAGATGGCTTGATGACTCCTCGAAAGGTGGATGAAGTCCCGGAAGCTCCTGTCCCGGAAGCTCCTGTCCCGGAAGCTCCTGCACGGAATGGGATCTTCGATGAAGAGTGTGAGGGCCGTCGGGCTTTTGATGAAACGAACCATGGGAAAGAGTTTCCAGGGATAGCGTTTCCAAGTAATTCCCAAGATGGTCTTCAGGATGGTCATAATGGCTCAGAGGATGGGAAAGATGTAGATCTTCAAAACTCTGAGGATCTGCGTTTGCAATCTAGTGCCCTTAGTGCCAAGTTGGAGGATCCACATGTGCGGTCACCTACCCCTACAGCACCAACCCCCTCTGAAGCTCCTGGGGCAAGTCCTAACATGGTTCCTACCCCGAAGATTGCTAGTGGTGGCCCTCCGAAAAGGAGAAGGGAGGATGAAGATTATGTAACTATGTCCCTTCCACCGCCACCCCTTACAGATCAAGCTGTGTATGGTCGTATGTACCGAATCTTCCAACGAAAACAAAATGGTTCCAAGAAGTTGGATGATTCATGGTGTGATGCTTGGAATGATTTGCGTGGCGGTGGCCGTGAATCCTTGAAAGCCATGTTTGAGAAAGTCGGTTATGACCCGGAGCGGTTTGTCAAAAAATGTGTTCAACTGGTATTTCTATCGGATCTTAAATAGTGTGTTCTGGGTTCCCAACTCAAACAAATAGGTGTAGATTTCAAAGATTTTTTTCCAAAGTAGAAATATATATATATAATATATATTTATATACAACAATATTATAAAGTTTTACTTATTGGATTTTTCTTAGTGGACTAACTATAGGTATGAGTCTTTGGGTTTTTTAGGTTCTGCCCTTCCATTCCGAGACTTCTTGGCTGTTGGTTCCCCATCTCTACTTAGTGCGATCTCTCCCTGCAGGAGAAATTCATCAAGCGGTGCAAGGCCATCACCGAAAGGATTATGGAGGAATCCAATGAATTGGAAGGTGAGTGGCTCACGGTTTCTGATATGAAAGCCCTCAACTATTCAGAGCCCCTGGGTTTCAAAGGCTTTAGAAATCTTTAGAATCTTTAGAGCTGCAGCTGCTATCAGTTAATGGATTATTGATTTTTTCTGATGTGGCTCTCATGGTTCCAATTTTCTTCAGAATCAAGCTGGAGTTCATAATCCAAAATGTTCTCATAATTGTTGTTGCCAGTTTTGGGTGATTTCTGGGACATCTTAAAACGTATGCCACTCTCTGTCACTTAGGACCAAGATCCAGGGAGTTATCCGATACTGCGAAGCACGGCCCCAGTTGCAGAGGCTGACTTAATTTTTTTAGGGTGTTCGCCAACAATTTGCAATCATTGTTATGATTTCAATTTCCACATGTTTGCTCAATAATTTTTCACTCTTGTCCTTTCAGGATGAGCAAATACGGGGAAGGTCTTATGTACTGGACAGAGATTCGGTGCCATGGAAGTTTGAAGTCACTCTGCTTTACTAGATCGATGGGGAACTTCTCATTTTGAAAAAAGTTCGAAGTTTATTTGCCCACTGGTGACTGGTGTTTCTTATGATCTTCATTTTTTAAGATTATGTCCCGGGTATGAACGGCTTCTGCCCAAGGAAAACCAAGCGGCACATCACCCAGGAGATTGCAGAATGGGATGAAGAGAATGACCCCGCGGACAATGTGGCACCAGAATTGGAATGGGGTTTCCTCAATGATGGTGTTGATGGTTCCGACAAAAAAGTGAAGGCACCAGGCCAGGTGTTGGTAAAACAGGATTTCCCTAGTTTAACAAAATATTTTAGATAAGTCACAATATCACAATAGTATGCCACCATTTCTCTTGAAACACCCTCCACCCATCCGCTTCTTCGGCTCTCCTCTGGACAGGTTTGATCGCACCAGATGATGCGAAAGAATCTGAGAAGGCACCTGTGCAGGCTGAGTCGGAGGAGGTCAAGAAGGAGTTGCAAAGAATTAGCTTTCCTTCGATGGCTGGTGATGTGGCCCCCCATGCGTTGGTTCCAAAAGCCTGTACTTGTTTAAGCAAACAGGTTACTAAGATTGATGCATTGTTGGCGCAATTTGTGGGAGCAAAGGCACTCAGCACTTTGCAAACCAAGAATCTAGTCTGAAACTAGGAATCTGATAGAAAGTGTCCAGTTTCGAAACGTAATGATCATTACTACTCAAAACAAAGGCCTTTACTTGAAATTTAGTTGTTAGCTGTTCCAACCTGATTGCCCAAGGATGAAATCACGTCTTGAGGGAGCCGTACATGATCTTGCAAAATTTGATGAGGGGTTGATTGATCTCCACGGCTGTGGAACACTTGATGGCTTCACGTTTGAGTTCCTTACATTCATTCAAACTTTCGGTACTTCCAATTGCTATTAGAATGAGAACCCCGAAATTAAACAGGTAGGGGATGCAGAGGTGTTGATTGGTTGATTGATATCGATTGGGCTTTAAAAACCTATCCAAACGATACGTCCCCGAAGTTTGGATAGGTTTTTACAATGAGATTGATATCAGCATTCTTATTTCATAGAGAGGAGGTTGTTTTTTATCCTATCAAAATCAATTGGGACCTTTTTGTTTTGAAAAATCCTCGTCTTCGGTCAAACTTCGAGCAAACACTAAACTTGTGAGTGGCCATTCCAAGGCAATTCCCCAGAAAAACTAACAATTTTTGAAGAGGGTGTTGCTTCAACTTGGCTAAACCACCCAAAATTAATGACAAGTGTACTGGGGACTCTTCGGGAATGACGTTTGGATATATAATTGAAAAGCAAGTGTTTTTTGCGGTACCAACTACAACCAAAATCTGGCTTAGCATGTAAAGGCCAACACTTCATAGATGATGAAATTAAATCTGATCAAAGCTGTTTGCTTGGATATTGAACTTGCAGTAGTTACGGTGACTAGTGACTAATGGCAGATCCTTTGAGGTTGCAGCAACAAATCAACAAGCAGCTGAATGATGCCCGTAGACGGCCTGATCCTCATAAAAGTTTCTGTTTAAACTTGACTTATGTTTTCCCAATCGCTCATCCAAGCCCCATCCCAAGGCTTGGTGAATCTATGTCTTTGTACCACTTTGCCAAGTATGGGGCTGAGGGCTTTAGCTGAGTAAAGATTTCCCTTAAAAACCCATAGATCAGGCCATAACCTAGCTTTGCCCAGGTCCAGAGCCCCTGCAATTGAGAAGGCTCAACCGCCTGCCTCTGGGCCCAAGGCTCCAAAAGGAGCAAAGCCATCGGCCCCTGCCAAGAGAGTCAGAGGGAAGACTGGAGATGCCTAAACATGCTTAGCCCAGATTGGTTTCATGCCAACAGTTCCTTCAGTAGTTTATTTGTTTGGCCCAGACCAAACATAATATATAATATGCTACTTTGAGACTTATTGATTTTTGGTGAAAAGCTAGAATTTTTGGAGGCATGAACTGACGTTTCCTTCAGAGCTGGAAAGAGCAGCTCGGTAAGTGCTTTTCTGAGTTGGTTTCCCAACTCATGTAAAGAAATGCACATCAATCATGCATTGCATACTGCACATCATTTGACCGAGAAGCAGGGGGTTGGATCATGGACAAAAAGGTAAACAGACTTTGCAACTTTAAGCTGCACTGATACCAAACTGGTGTTACACAGCAGCATAGTGAAATAAAGTCTAGAGATATTCCATCCGGCCATGCCAGGTGCACCAAAACAACCTGATGTCCCTCACAGTTATCTAGAGCATCTTTCCGAGACGCTCGGAGATGGGGTAGGGGCCCTTGTCCTTTTCTGATTTGACCCACCCAAACACACCCAAAAAAAAACGGCCTGAGGCCACTGCAGTGAGTGCAAAGAATGCGCTTGATGCCTTGAGAGGGAGCGATGGCGCGTATAAGGAAAATGCAGAACGGGATATGCAAAAACTTTTCACCCATCTTGGGCTGTCGCTGCCAGTGCCCATACGATCTATGGAACACCCAGATCAGAACAATGATACCAAACTATTGACTACATATCACATTCAACCGCAAGATTGGGTTAAACATTGGATGGATGATTTCCCACAACTTTTGGGTGGACATAGTGGAGATCCTGGTGCAAACTTTGATGCATTTTGGCAAGTTTATCGGTTGCAGCACCCTCAACACAAAGTATTTGCCAAGCATTCTCATCATCTCCATCGTGTTGTACCACTATGTATCCACGGGGATGAGGGACGTGCTGTAAAGCGTTGTAACTACCTTGTTTTGAGCATGGAATCTCCACTTGGATCATTGGAAGATTTGAGACTGGGTAGTTGCTCTTGTGCAAAGGAAATGGCATCCCGTCATGACCTACCATCGTATGGAGAAAACTCAAATTCTATTCAGCCTGAAGTTCTTCGCATAGCCAAAAACCAAATCACCAACTACATTGGACATAGTTATCTATCGCGATGGCTTCTTTTTTCGATACATGGTTCCGTGTACAAAAAGCATCCGTACATTGTGGATACAGTTGTGACGGAGCTTACAAACCAATTTCAGAAGCTCTTCCATGATGGTGTGGTCTTACGTGATGGTGAGGCTATGTATGCGGCTGTGATTCATATCAAAGGGGATATGGACTTCCACAAGAAACTCATGAACCTTACTCGGTGTTATGGAAACCTTGGTAGAGTAAGGGCTCTGAGAATTTGTCATGCCTGCTTTGCTGGTGAGTCGAACCACCCCTTTGAGGACTACAGTGAGACCCCCCGGTGGGCAAACACGTTGTACTTGGAACGGCCTTGGATGACTGATCAGCCACCAGCTTTATCCAGGCTTCCGTACGATGATTCAGCCCCGGAGAAGATCCTTGCAGGTGACCTGTTCCACATTCACAAATTGGGAGTTGGAAGAGACGTAGTAGGTGGGATACTTATTATTCTCCTAAGACTCAAATTCTTTGATCACCCAGGATCTTCCTGCAACATCGATGACCGTTTCGCTCGTGCACATTCAATGTTTTCATTATGGTGCAAAGCTGAAGGAAAGAGTCCAGGTCTAAGAAGTTTTACGAAACGATTTTTCAACATGCAAACGTTAGTGTCTGCTCCCTGGAGCAACTCCAAGGGGAGTGACACGGTCCTTCTACTGCAGTGGTTGGTTTTTACATTGAAGCTAAACATACAGTCCCCGGTGGTTGCAGGGTATGATCTCCTTCTTAAGCAAATGCTGCAAGTTTGCCAAAGCTGTTTGGATTTAAAAATGGTTCATCATCACAAGCTTTGGATGGATCGCCCCTGTGCAAAAAAATTTTATGTTGCTGTGATGACCCTCCTCAGAGGATATGTTGTGCTTGGCCGGCGATCTTTGGATTTAGGCATACGGGGGTTTATACAAAAACCCAAACATCACGCCCTACATCACATTGCACTGGAAGTGAGATATCGGTTGGTCCAAGGAGACACACTGATTGCCAATCCCCAAATGACCGCTTGTGAGATGAATGAGGATTTTATGGGAAGAATATCACGTTTGAGTCGCCGTGTTGGTTTTAGATTAGTGGATCTCAGAGTGGCTCAGCGCTACTTCCTCAAGGTGAGAGCTTTGGTGAACAAAAGGCGTAGTTTGAAATTTCAGGGTCCGAAAAAAAAAAGGCTAGGGCTGGGCAGTAAAAAATCACAACATGGATACCTGAACACCTCAATTCATGTTGTCTAGCTTTCAATTTGTTCATTGTTATCTCGTGGCCGCCGATCCCTGGTCACCTGCCCTCAGCTGGCCTCATCACGCAAACATGCCACAGGAATGAGATGTGGGATGAGATTACTTTACCTTGTTGCGCCTTGTTTGACTATGTTCTACCTCATTTACTAATTCCATTTTCTATGACTTACCACAAGTCCTGGTTTCCTCAAATCCTTGATGGTTCCACCAGTTCAATACATGATCCTGTGGTATGTTGTGCATAGGATGCTGTTTTACATATTCCCGCCGATAACTTGACAGGAAATTGCAGAAACCCATTCGGGCAAAAAAAAAGTTCTCGGGCGAAAAACATTGAATCGGGCAGAAAAATCAGACTGAATGCATTCAGGCTGAAAATTCAGCCTGAGGAAGGCCTAGGTATGGGGGTTAGAATAAGCCATCATAAGGATCCCTATAAACGAACGAGTACAACGGAAAGTAATAAGTTTTTTTTTTCGTGGCTCAAGTGAGCAATGAAAAAAGGGCACCATTTTTGTTGTTTAGGGTGTCGGGGATGAAATCCACCCAGTTGTATGGGGATTTTTTCATAAACCATTATAAGCATCCCTATTAACGAACCACACTGGAAAGTAGGTGTTTTGTTTTTTTGTGGCTGGCTCAAGTTAATGCACAGAAACGCCAGACTGAAGATCTGCCAAGGCTCAAAAATCGTAAGTTGCTGCAAGGCAGATTCAGAAAGTGCCAGGACGACCATTTGTTTCAGGGCCATCTCCATTGACATGAAAGACCTTAAATGAACTTGAAGATCCTTACCGGACAAAAACGGGAAGCAAAAAACAACAACAAGAAAACTTGCCGCAGAAAAAATTACCTAAAATTACCCATAGGATCCTTGTATGGCATATTTACCTACATGTACTATCAAAATCAACGACATGTAGGTGAATATACCATTCGTGATCCTATGGGTTACAGAACTTTCCTAGCAAATTGGGTTCAGGAGACAGCAACACACACAGCTCCCAAGCACACCAGAGCCTTGTGTGGTAGGTCTTCCCGCTGAGACATAACATCTTCCGGCATGACATGACATTCACTGGGAGAACGCGCAAGCCATCAGCCAGTTCCTAGTTGGTGGTTGAACCAACCCATTTGAAAAATATGCGAACGTCAAATTGGATCATCTCCCCAAAAATCGGGGTGAAAATACAAAATATTTGAAACCACAACCTAGGTTCATTTTGGTCAATGCAAAATTTGTCAATCCAAAAAGTGGGATAACGGCCATTCTTCTTATAGAACTCATCCACCACCAGCTGCATAGCTCTCCACTTTCTGGCCGGTTTGTCGGACCATGAGTGAGAGACGAAATAGTCAATCAATTCACCTCTGCCTGTGGGTCGCGAAAGTGAAAAACCTCAGGGTTTGCCATTTCATCACCGCAAACAACCCCCCAAAAAAAGCGAGAACCTCTACATCATCGGAAACCGGGACAATATGGACAATACCTACCTACCCTGTCAATCTTTCGGGATCCGATTTTCCCATGGTAACTTTCGGGAAAGGAAATGGTGTCCTCCCCACTCCACCTGCAGTGCCATTTTGTGCCAAAACTTCTGGACTCAAAGCTGCCCACTCCACACAACGCAACTTCTTGCGTCCCATCTTCAGCAACTCGGGCCAAGGCAACACTTCTTGGCCGCGTGTCACCTGTAGGGGAAATGCCAAAAGGTCCCCAAAATTTCCAAATGACATTTTCGCTAAGCACATCCACATGCGAAAGGATTGCAAACCTTCAAATTTCAACATCAAAACATCAAAGTCAAAGGTCGATGAAACTCGACCGAAATCAATGAAACTCGCGGTTTTTTTTGCCAAAACTCAAGTACCCTTGGCACAGTCTTTGGTCCAAACGCCAAAGTATCTAATAATATAATATATTGTTCATAATGTGCGAGTATATTTAACACGTCCCGTCGAAAAAAAAGACCAGGACTACGACCACGTCCACCAGCACGACCACTACCATGACCACAATCGCCACGGAACAACAAGGTTCCAACAAGGTTTTTTCCAGACTCCAAACTTTCCAGGCCCTGACCTTCACCAAATGCTCTGGACCACCGGAAAGCTGGCCGTCTAGCTGGCATTTTACTTGAAAGCTGGTCCCATCCTCAAAAACACGCACAACCACACCCTTGACGAATCCAGGCCGTGGCTTGTCAAAGTCCACCTCTGCACTCAAAGAGGACGAGGAAGGAGCAAGCGCAGAAGGAGCTTCCTGCGAACAATTTTTTTCAGAAAACCTTCATCCACAAACGTCCACACATTTGCCACAAAAAATCTTCAAAAAATTAGATATGTTACAATATTGTTACCTTCGAACCAAAAAAGTATATGGATTATATTTTTCAAAAAAAACTTGCGGGGCCATGTCCTTTGGCACGCTTTGTAGATTTTGTTGCTTGAGCAGCTCCGATGACTCCGTGTCTGAAAGCCACCAAAACTGACCAACTTCCACGACGTAGGAATCCAGCAACATGGCCATGAAGGCACCATCTTGCAGCCGCCGCGAACGTGAATGGTCAAGCCAAAAGCTGATCTTTTGGAACAAGTGTAGCTTTCCAAAAAGCATGGCAAAGATCATGGGGAAGACAATCCTGATAGTTTTTTGGGGGGGGATGACTTCAGAAACAGCACGGCTGTTTCATGGAAATGGAGGAAATGAAGGTGAAATAATATGTTGCGGATGAGAAAGTGTGAATGTGAAAAATTGCTAATTATGACATAGCTTCAGAAATGAAAAGCCCAGGGCAGATATAATGGCAATGTCTTCTTGCCGCCCTTCCTCCCATTCCTTATAGTCCAAGGCTAGGTCCACAGCGCGGCATGCAAAGTAGCTTCCGTTCCAGCTCAAGCAAAGATAACTTGAGACATAGAAGCGTTCCGTCTTCTGGATGATGCGCCGGCAGCTGAGCCAAAGGTATACCAGAACGATCAAGGTAGCATGGAGTGCGAGCCAAATGGACGTCCAAGCGCCGGGTTCATCCAAGGCAATTTCGTTGACAGTACTTGAGACTATGATATCAAAGTACCAAAGCTCCATCATGGCACAGAACCTGCATGCAAAATGATGAAAAAACCGGAACTTCCTACAAACTACTCGTTTCGAAAACTCAAAAATGGAGGTGGATGGAATATGATGTTTCGGATTTCAAGCACCCGATTTTCAGGTGAACCAGCCGTTAGTTCTCGCGTTTTTGTTGGCACATTGCTATGCATGATAAAGCTGCAAAAACTGAATTTTTCAAAAGGAAAGCTGAGACAAGGCACGACAAGCTCCCCAGCCAGCGTCTCATGGCCTTGCCACATCTACATCCACTGCAGCAGCAAGAGCAACCCTGCACTATTAAGGTCAAACCTACAGCAACAGAGATCCAACGAGGGAAGGGGGTCTCCAAGGCTCTTAGTCCTCCAGTCACTAGTGGCAACATGGCAAACCTTGTAGACAATCCAGGCCGTGAGGCAACAAAGATGTCAATATCCAACTCCTCCGTGGGACACACCGAAACAAGGATGATGGTCAATGAGGTTAAGAGCCATGCCAATCCTGCAAAGCCGCTGATGATACTTTCAGACACCTTCCCGGCCGGTATCACACGCCACAAAATCTCCGATAAGGTGGTCAAAAGGACACCACCCATGAGCAGAGACATGGCCACCTGGAGTACGGAATAGAACACCCGAAGCTTTTCGAGATTGCGCCGGAGCGTGAATTCTTCCACTTTTTCGCGCTCCGATTTGCTTGACATCGTGGAAGCCTCCGAGCTCATGACACTGACGTGCGTGGGACTTCTGATCATATCCAGAGTCTCAATTTCTTCCGAGTCAAGCATACTAGGCAGGCTGCTGGTCTTTCGGTCCATCTGTTGAGGATCCGAGGGACTTGGATCTTCCATTTTGGCAGAGATTTTCCTGGGCCTTTCCCAAGGAATCTCCAGAGTTTTGGTTGAAAAATAGCTGCAGAAAAGTCCTGTCACAAATAAACATATTGATCAGCAACATTCATCTGGGCTTGGCTAGACCGTCAAAAAGTGGTCCGTAACGTTGATCTCTTAACACAAAAGTCAGCTAATGGTTAATTGTTAGTTTGGGGCCTGGTGGTTTGGATTCCAATCGAATCCCCGAAAATGAAAGGGATCGGAACCAAGGGTACCAAACTACCAAACCACCAACCCCCCAAACCATCAGTTTACCATTAGTTGAACAGAAAAAAACCGGCGAAAATCTCATCCAAACCATCCAAAATGGACTCCCAAAAGCAAGCTGCTTTTTGCCTTCTCACAAGCACCGATGGCACTGGCCAAGGTGATCAAATCTGGCGACCTGCCGAATCGGTAAAAAATCAGCATCCCAGAAAGCAAACTACAGCCAACACACGTACAGTATAGGAATCCCCGAGACTAAAAATTGTAATAATCCTTGGTGGTCACTGTTACGGGGGCCATGCCCAATATTTAAATGTATTTTTATATGTGTTTGTATATCATATATACCTGGAACCCAAATGACGCCTTCTTTGGATTGGGAGTGTTGTTGGTCCTTGTTTTGGGAGTTTTTTTCAGTCCAAAAATAGAGGACAAATAGGTTCCAGGTATATATATATATATTCCAATGTATCCAATACTGTACCGACTTACGTGAGGTGAGAAGAGCAACTCTAATATTCATAGATGTTCATGAGGTTACAAGCCGTTTTCATAGAAAAATGATGCAAATGGATGTCGTGGATGTAGATATCTCAAGGATTCTCAAGGCAAAAAATTGCAAAAAAAAACATCAAATCCAAGGCTGTTTATATTAGCCCATCCCGCCCCACCCCCCCCCCCCAAAAAAAAAACAACTCCGACGCCTTGCGTAGGTCAGCAATGCTGACCTGCGCCATTGATGCGCCAGGCTACATGCTGTGACCGAGATCCCATGGCTGATGACATCTGGAAGGAGATGGCCTTGCTGCAACCATGCCTCGATTTTTTGTTGGGTGGGTTTTTTTTAATTCCTCTCACTCGATATATATATATATATATATCAACTACAAGATGGGCCGGAAAAAAGAAACAGTTGTACATGGGGATAATGGGGCCCCTGTAAGTAGGGTGAAATAACACCAATTACTGATTTATATAAAGGCCATTTATAGGGGTTCTAACTCCACTTATAACTGGTAGGGGCCCACCTTGTAACTAGTGGTTTCAAGCTATCTTCATGGCTGCTCAACCTCGATACCCCTCACGTACATCAGAAAGAAGGTAAGGCAACCAATGCTTAATAAGCCCAAAAATTAAGGTCTTATTCCTGCAAAGGGTACCTTAGGAGGGGGGGCAGGTTGACCAGCCATGATTATTTGGACACTATTTGTCATTTCCCCAAGTCTTCGGGGTGAAGATCTTCAAAAATTCATTCCAGTTTCAGCTTCCGTCCTTTTTAGGGGTAAAAAAAAAAAACGTGGTTTTAGCTCATGAAAACACATAATCAGCCTCTGAAAAATTTGGGATGCGATAGCAGGATACCAATTTGACCCTTCCATTGAAGCTCGCTCAAAACTCAACCCATTGTCATGAAACGAGCGCCACTGGTGCTCCGAGGTGCAATCAGGTTGAAGTGCTTCATCCAGCTTCCCTGACGTACACATTGGCTGGAAGCTTTGTTCGCCACAATGCAGTTTATCTCAATGCCTTGGGTCGGATGTTGGGTGAGGGAAACGAACCTTGTTTCGAATCAACAAGGTAGGTGCAAACAACAAGAATTTTACCTGGGAACCCATTCGCAAAAACTGAATTGCAATGGTGGTACTCAAAAAGTGCGTGAAAAATGATTATATTAACTTCGAATCTGCTCACCACCACCCGACAACATCCTACAACCACAAAATGCTCAGGGCCAACATGCTGGAAATTCCATCCCAGCGACATGGCAAACACCAATACGCAATCCAAGTCTCTGGATCGTGCAGCCGCGCGAAAGGAAACAAAAGCCTGCTCCCAGCGGCCGGCCTTGCCGATTTCATCGCTTTCAACTCGTGAATTTGCGTGATGTGTTGAAGGCTTGCGGCAACCAGGCGTTCAACGGTGAAAAGTCCGAACAGATAAAGAAATCATATGAAGTAACTGCGTAGTACGGCATGAATTGGATAAGCTAAATGCTATTTCAGCTATGAGTGTGCCAGGAGCATTCAACATGACAACAAACACGCCTACTATCTCACGTGACTCTCCGAAACCGAGGCGCTATCTCCAATGGCTGCTCTGTACAAAGCAAAGCTTGTAGCCAAGCCTGTGCACCTAGACGTCCCGACAAATATCAGTAGCTCAGCACACTTCAGTCATCAAAAGCCATGTTTGTTTCATACTCTTTCATGCAATATGATGTATCCAAGTGGCCCTGACAAGCACCCACAGCGCAATTATACATGTTGCCTTGGACCAATGTAGCAAATATGCCACATCTGCCACCGCCCTCACTCAACTCCCAAGCCCCAAGTCATTGTCGTTAAACATGATGATATGTTCCATCCAAGGTTCGGCCCACTTCAAGCAAGTCCTGGTACAAACTCTTCAGCGCAAGGATTGATTGCTGCCATCCTTTCAAAGGCTCAAGGTCGGATGATGGTATTGAGAATTACAAGATCGCATCTTGTACCCAGAAATCACAGAGTGCGAGTCCTACTGTAACTAACATAGCATACCATCCACAAATTGTTGGTTAGAAGTGAGAAGACCATCCTTGCTTTTTCCGTTTTTTTTGGGGCCTATATCTTCCATCCAATCCCCAGGAATATCCATCCAACCCTCCAACCGGCCATGTTGCTGTCGGCGGCTCTCAAGCCATGTAAAACGGCCAAAGAGGTGATCTGATCCGTTGCTATTTTTCGGCTCTTCGCCTCGATCTTTTTTTCAGGGGAGGCGGTCACGGGGTAAACTTGTGGGGATTGGCAATCCGTGGGACGTTTCCGGTATATTTACAGGTTTGGAACTCCGAGTTTCACCAAAGGTTCACCACCATTTTTTGAACGATGGTTGACTTCCAGGGTACATTTTGGTCAAGTAATATAGTACCCATGGGATCCATGTATGGGATATTTACTTACATTTATGGTTGATTTGTATGGTAAATGTAGGTAAATAGACCAGTCCCATGGATGCTGTGGGAAAGGGAATGATTGAAATTGAGTTTTTTCGTTGGTGGTTTCAACCAACCAACCCCACTTGAAAAAATATGCGCAAACGTCAAATTGGATCATCATCTCCCCAAAAAATTGGGATGAAAATTGAAAATATTGAAGAAAACCACCATCTAGTTGAAAGATAGAAAAAAACACCGCACTGAAAATCCTGTCATGATTGCATAGTGGAATTGCATACCTGCAATCACCACCAAGAATTGTGGTGGTGAAAGTATATTAAGTTCCCCTATGTATGTTGCCTACCGCATATCCTAATCAGCCCCAGCAAGGCACTGCACCGTAGATCACGACACGCTGTAGCAGTACAAAAAAAGTAGCAATACTGTTGATGGTTCAGAAATCCCAAACAACCACCTGGAATGTATAAAACTTTGTAGATAATGGGAGACACTACCAACTGGTTGGCCGGATTTCTGAACCATCAAGAGTAGTACAGTACGATATAGTAACACGTAACTAGTTCTACGAGCAATAGCAGTAGCACTTGCTCCTACTCCTTCTCCTTCTTTTGCTACTACTGCTACTGCTACTCTAATCATACCGGCTCATACCACTACCACCAGCACCAAGTACAACAAATATCATCCAATGCATTCACAGGCCCCAGTACAGTAATTGTTTCTATTCTGCTTTCTTTTTCGAACCCCCTTGCATACCAAAATTTGCTATAAGACTATAACGATCAATAATAGCAGGAGGAGAAAAAAAAACATATCAAACTCATGGTGTCCCCACCCATCATCCCCCCCTTAAAAACAAAATCAAACAGGATAGGATGCAGCATCCAACCGCAACAACCACCTTCCACCTTCGTCGTAAGGGCGCCTGTGCTTTCAGCTGCAAGGCATAATTCCATCGTCGTTCGAGTCGAAAAACACACGAGTTGAGAGTCACCAAAGTAGGCTCCAAGCTGAACAAAAAACGGCATGAGACAGGCATTGTTGGGTGTTTTTCTGGGCGGTTTTAGGTTTTGTAATTATTTTGATGTGGCGTGGTATGTCCCTTAAATTGGATAGAGATGTTGGGAAAATTGTCAGAACAGGAGCAAGATGTGAAGGTTGTCCTTCAATATTTTTTTTTAAATCAAGTGAGTTGAAGGAAAATGTGATCAAGATGTCGCAATGCATACATATATGTAACTATGTGTGTGCGTCATAGTGACTCAAACACTACGGCACTAAGGCAGATGTTGTTGTTTTTTACATCTATTTGCGAAGCAGCATCTCTCCGCCTCAAAAGCCTTGTGGAAGATAACATGTCACAGCTCCTGACATCAGCAAGGCAGTGTGCGATACTAAAATCATTCACAGGCATCGTTTAAATTCTGGTGCTTCGAAAAAAATTGAAAAAAAAACAATTTATCTTTTGGGAGGGTTGCACCCACCCACCAATTGAAGAATAACAATTGTGCCGCGCCGATCTTCTGTCTCAACCCCATATATAAGTGTGAATCAATTGGACATTGAAACTACAATCCTTCATGGAATTCCAAGAAAAGGTATTTCTTAACAGCAAAAAACATATTTATGGAAGTCACAAAAAAAAACTCAACAACTACCTCCATAAAATCCCAAGGATAAAAATGGAATCTTCAAATCTGTTCATCTCTTTGTCACAAGATTGCCATCACCCAAGGACCCCTACTGTTTCCACAAGTCGTGGCTTTGAGCCATGGCGTTGATAACGGAGTTGCATCCTAAGTTGCTGGGAGTTGGGAAGCCTTACAACATTGGAGGCTGAGGCTGAAAAGGTGTTGATGTTTTCTGTTGTTTTTTTCGGGCTCCGAAACATTCAAAGATCTGTTTGTAAATTGTTCCTTCCCCCCCCCAAAAAAAAAGGTGGCCACATCTTAAGATCTGTTTTGTCATTCCTTTTTTTGTGCCAGTTTGTATGGATTTTAAACAAAAAAAGACGTTGGTGAAAGGCGTCCTCCCCATGCAAAACCCACAAAACATGCAAATCGCAAACTAAATCTTGATCTGGAAGCTGCGCAAACTATTACAATACTATTACAACTTCAAGCTTCCAATCACGTCCATCCGCAATCCATTTGCCCTGCAACCACTCATCAGCTGAAGTCCTAGAGACCACTGGCTGATGGCCATCACACTGTTGAAGGTCACCTGGCGAGCAGTCTAGAGGCGAAAAGAGAAGCAGAACAACAAAAACAACGACAACGACAACGACGACAACGACAAGGACAACAATGCAGCAGCAACAACAACAACAACAACCTACTACAACAACAACTACAACTACAACTACTACAACTACAACTACAACTACAACTACAACTACAACAACTACAACAACAACCACAACAACCACAACAACAAGAGCAACAACAACAACAACAAAAGCAGCAACAACAACAACAACAAAAGCAGCAACAACAACAACAACCTACTACAACAACAACTACAACTACAACTACAACAACTACAACTACAACTACAACAACTACAACAACAAC
>DF242064.1:0-64456 GCA_000507305.1 Breviolum minutum Mf 1.05b.01 | reverse complement strand
TCGAATCGTCTTTCTATTGGCGGAAGCATTCAGGGAGTATCCGCTGAAATCTTGAGCTTCAAGATTTCGTGGTAGGCGCAGTATTTGGTGGTGATGCTAGCTAGAGCTACGCAGGCAAGAGAGACTCCATCGAAGGAGGATGGAAGCCTTCCCGTTGGCAGAGGCAGGGGTTTGATGCAAATCGACGTCAATTTGGAGGGATTCCCCTCCACTTCCCCATTCTAGGCAGCTCTTCCTCTTCGAAAAACTTCAGCTTTTTCGGAGGTCTGGGTCTTAGGTTGGGTAATAATCGCAGCATTTTTTGATCATGTGAGGTTTCAGGTACATATACATGTATTTACATACACATGAATTTATAATCATAAATAGTTAGCAAAAGCATCATAATATAGACATTCAACATGCAACATCTACAAACAATCAATTTTTCATCCATGCCTGTGCCCAGACGTCCTCCACCTGATGTGGCGCCTAAAAAGGACTAGTTCAATTGGAAATACATGGACTCAAACCATTGATTTTCAGACATGTGAATTTCCGGGGAGTAGTTGGACAAAAAGCAAGATCTTACCCTTGGTGATTTGAATTCAATGATTTCCATGATAGAAAATAAACAATCACCATCAACAAATCCAAGAACTCAATGTAAAAACCTCAACACTGAAACATGTCACAGAGGGATTCCAATTGATTTCAATTTTGCCTCGGATTTGTTTTTGGGATGTTTTCCGCTGTTGCACCACAGAAATTTAGTAAGTCACTATTTTGCACCACCATGTGGGAGTTTCGGTTCACGTTTTCCATCCGCATCGCCAAGCATATCCAAGTAGAAATATGCAGTGATTTACAGGAAGCCAAGCACCCCAGAAAGTTGAAAAATGGAGGATGCCAAGTATGTAAGGGCGGTTTTTATTCGGTTCCGTTCCATCGGTAATTTATATATAGTACACTCCCCAAGACTAGCAGCAAAAGCCCGGAAAATGAGCCATCCCGAAAGGAAGCTAGTCCTCCAACTATCCATTTTCAGGTGCAAACTGTTAGTTTCAGGGAGGGTAGCTCCCAATATTTTTTGGGCTGCAATGTCCAAATTTTGTAGTAGCCTTAATATCTTTTCAACAGGTGGAAGTGCTTCAAGTTCCTCGAGCTCCGGTTTAGGATACTTGTTCTTCAAATTTTGTGTGGGAATGGGTCGTTAGTTGATCTTGTGTTTGTTGAAGGTGCTTTCCCTTTGCACTGGACCTTGCAAAGTAAATCGCCATTTTGGCAATGATGGCTTATTTTTTGTTTTTTTCGGACAGTTTTTAAGTAAAACAGCGACGACACTTAGCTAATCTACCATGACTGGATGTGTGCCGGTTTCCAGTAAGATGTGCGCCTACGAAGTGCGTTTTTTTCGTCGACAATGGTCTCCCTCGGGGCTACATATTGAAGGGTACACAGCATGTTTCACAATACTTCAGAGTCGTGAGATTGTGATGTAAACACCACGGGATCACGCAGGTTTATGATTATTCCATGCGTCCACTGACCTGGCGGCGCCACATTGGAGACATGTATACAAAGTTTTGCGGGGGCATGAAAATACAGAATCTATCAGAAATTTGCATATTGGACTCTGTTTGATGCCCATCTCATTTACTCGCTTGTTATTGCCCACCTTGTGTTGTGGGTTTTTTCGGCAACATCCCGTCGCCTTCTCCTCCTCATCAACCCTCCTCCTCCTCAACAACAACAACAACAACTACTACTACTACTACTACTACAACAACTACAACTACAACTACTACAACAACAACAACAACAACAACACCACCAGCAGCAGCAGCAGCAACAGCAACAGCAACAGCAACAGCAACAGCAACAGCAACAGCAACAGTAACAGTAACAGTAACAGCAACAACACAACGCAACACAACACAACACAACTGGAGACAATTTCGGAAAATCTGAGATTTGCAAAACATGGACCTAAAATGCACACAAAATGAAACCTCGATGTGCGAACAAGAAGCCTGAGAAGATGCAAAAATAATGCAGAACAAGGCAGCACCATTGCAAGAAAGATAGACATCGAAATTGCAAGAGTGCGCAAGAAATTCTTCTAACATCTTCTAACTCTAGCACCAAATTTTGCAAGAAACAACCATGTAAAGAAATTGCTTGACAACACTTGTTTTCATTGACATGGCAGTTGTTGATTTGTCATGTTGGATTTGGAATATTTTTTGACCTCGAAGCAACAAGGATCTTCAATTCCAAGACAATCGCTTCAATCGTCTGATGGAAAAAATCATTTTCCTATATTTTGCTGTGTTTTTTGGGTCGGCCCCTCCCCCCACAAGTCTTAGTCATAGAGCACACTGCCGTGAGCACTGCGAGATCTTGCTCCCCCAAGCTCTCCGCGTCCAGCAAGACTTGTCTCAAGTGTTACGGTCCTTCAGGAGTGCCCAAAGCGATCTCCAATGGAGACCTGTTACAGAAACACTAGAGAGGCAGGCGCAGCCGCACAGCAAAATGCTGTCGGTGCGACTGGACAAATATCTCATTTGCAGGATATCTCTTTTGGTGATGCAAGTGAAGCTAATGATTGAAATCTATACACATCATATTAAACAATACATAGCGACACAAGAGACAAAACGGTATACTTTACTTTTAGGTTGCACGCATGACAATCCTCAGAGAATGTGGAGTTCATTCATTTCAACCCATTCAAAATTTTCGAGCTGTTTCCAAAAAACTTATGATCTAACAATGCTTCAGGCGAGAAGTGTCTGACAAGTTGCATGGCAATAGAGTCCTACCTGGGCACACAAGGTTTGTCAGGCGGCGATTCCGAAGCAACTTGATCTGCGCAATGTCCAGTCCTCAGAACTGTTGAAAGGGAAGATGTGGAAAGATGTGATGCAATCAAGTTCAAGTGGCTCTACATAGAAAAGCACATTGTTGATGGTGTCCAACAGCTTGAGTGATGACAAATTCACGATATTTGAACAAGGGTTCTTGAAGCAAAAGCTCGGGTGGTAGTCAATCATGGTCAATCCTGAATCAGAACACTAGATATTTTTCGTGCCACGTCCGAGTGCAGAATTGCAAAATTGCTACGAATTGCTCATGTCGCTTCCCTTCTCGTTGACGTGCAATCCAAAAACGACTGCCGACTGCCCAGGTTTAGATGGATTGTGATGTTTTGAGCCATGGGTGGTGCAACGCTGCAACCATGCTAGACTCCGTGTTTACATTTGTTTAGACAATTTTGTAGGATGTGGAGTTTGTTGTAGATACACCTCAAAGAATCCAGATAGTTCACGAAGTTGGTGTTCACATAGATAGGTACTGACAATTCAATGAAATTGTGTTTTGCTAGCGTATATCTTGCATCTCAAATGTTTAATGATTTTATATGATTTTATATGATTTCAATGCAATTTTCATGACTCCCTGATTCACAGATCACGGCAACGAGATGAAGATTTGCCTCGCATTGCAGGTTGCAACGCCCAGATTTTCAATATGAAAACTCTGAAGTAATGCGTTCGACATTTAGCACAGATGCAGAAGCATTATGCAAAACCTGCAGACACAGACATGAATTCGACAGTTTATTCTGACCTTAAGAGGGACGTAGATAGTTGTGGCAAAGAAGTTGAGGACCCCCCCAACAAAAAATACATGTTGTGTTTGAAAAAGGTTTCCTTCGAGCTTCTTTTTTGCTTTCAGTATCGCGCCCGGAATCATCGGAATCATCAAATATTAGATACACCATCGTTTTGGATGGTACCTTTATGTAAGTTCATCAAAAAAAATCCTCAGCTTTTTGCCCAAAAAACAGTCCCCACAGCCAATGTCCTCCGCCGATGTCCACAACTCCATGTTCGCTTCGATGGAAAAGCAGTGCGAAACAGAGATGGTTCAAATGATGCAGATGGCAAGTCAGGAAGTCCCACAAAATCTAGAAAAAACATGAAAACATGATGATATAGATGTGCGTGGAGTACTACTGTAGGAATGAAATGTACATACCGTACATGCACTATTATAGTATTTGATCCTATTACAGTTTAGTAAAGATTGTCACTGACTAAGGGTTGGGACCTTTCAGCGTTTCATAGTCTTCAACATGTCTCACAGTGAGAGATACCCAAAAAATGACCATCGTGAATTGAATGAAGTATGGTAGTACATTATGGCTCAGGGTGCCAGTTCGGGACCACAAGGTAAAATAGATTTGCCCAGATGCTCCCTGTATCATATACTTGCAGTCGGCGTATTTCTCGTGGTAAATGCGATGTACATGTTCCATACATAAAGCATTTGGCTGAATATTGGTATATAGGTCCATTTTATGGCTCTGTGACTCACAGGCATGCCTACCTTTTTAGTTGAGACATTCATTATTTCGTAAAGTTAGAAAGAATCATTCCTCCCAGGATGCCAGGGTTACTGTGTTCCTCCACGCCTTCACACTTTCGCAAGTGGAAAATCTCCAAGCTGAATCGTTTAATCACCTCCAGTTGCTTCACCTATCAGGGCGTGGGGATGATCATCAAACCAACCACAGGTCCACTGTTCCAACTACAGACAAAACCCTAAGGGGATGACATGGGATGAATGGATGATCATTCTTTCCCTTTTTTATTGGTCCTCAACTTTTGGAATAGGAAAATCCCCTGTTTTGGTGTTCATTCTTCCGATCAGTTCCTTGCGTCAGTTGGATGCCACCTTCTGGAAGCGAACGGTGGCACCCTTCGTGGTTCTGGCCTGGATTTGATGAGAGGTTTTGGTGGTCTTTTCATGTCACAAAGAAAAACCCAACATGGGGTCCCAACAGATGGGAGAAGTCATGTGAGTATTGGCGATTTTTTTTGGGGGGTTGACAGCTGAGTGATGAGAATTGATAGGTGAAACTTCCATCTTGTTGGGGTGTTCAGATTGATGCTCCAAACGGGTGGCACTCAGCATGGCTCAAAATTCCCAACACCTGGGATTCCAAGACTATGTGTTTTTCTCACAAAGACCATTGTTTTACTAAGGATTTTCAACTGACAAGGCCAGGGGACAGTTTTTTTACAGTCTTGGGCTTCCAGGGCATAGTTATCCATAGTCATGAGTCATAGTTTCTGGACGATGTTTAGGATCCGAAAAAACTGACCGTGAAGTTTTTGACCAAGCAAACATGGACACCAGACAGACACATCTAGATTTCCTAGCATTTCCTATCTCTTGTGTAGGTCGCTTCCAGGCAGCTGACTTGGACTTGCTTTTTATGTCGAAGAATAATTTGGACGAGTTTTTGGAATGAAACGTCAAGTCTATGTTCCAACATTCTTCTGGTCCCATCTTTTGTGGCAACATTCGCACTTTCACTCCATGTCCTCCTTTGTCGTCCCTTTTGCTGTATGTGGTTGAGCATTTTTGGAATCCTGGCATCGGATTGTCTGCTTTTGTTTGACCTGTCTTTTGAGCTTCTGAGATCTTCCAAGCACATCTTTCAAGGCAAATTGTGACGTAACATCAGCTAGGATTGTAAATCACCAAAAATCACAATTTGAAAAATGGAAACCTCGGCTACTTTCAGGAAATCCAGGTTGCTGAATTATTGGTGCATTATCATCTATATTATATTTAACTCAGTTAGAATTCTATACACTGTTGACGTTTTGCATCTCTTTTCATCATGTGCGTTGTCTTTTGTTTTGACAGGTGGTTGAGCGCAAGCCCCGCTGTCGCTCCATCGCGATTTTCCCAGGGTTTGAGCCTTCACGGGATGTGTGCGCTTCCAAGTCATGTGATGTCGTCATCCAGTGTTGATCTTAAAGCGGTAATGATATAGATGTAAATAGTTTAAAGACTGCACATATTATTGCTTAGAAGCGTTCTCCAATAGTTGTCTAACCTCTGAAAGTGTCTAAGTGATGATTGCAGGTTGGTACTGTGACATGGACCTTAGATTCCGTTGGAAACGGCAAGAACTACTTTGATTGGCGTCCGACCACGAGTGGCTCAAGGTCCTGGTCTTAGCTTTTGAATGTCAACCCCCGGCTGCTGTTCGATTGGCAGGGGTCCCTGCCAGATTTCATTTGAAAGACAATTTGGTGACATGCATTCGGCATTAGAGAATTTTTCAACATGAGTGATGTTGAAAGATATATGTGCCTTCCTTCAAACTTGGACATATTAGAACATGTTGTGATAGTCACTGTAACAAGTAACAATTGTGATAGTCACTGTAATAGGCGACAATGTGATCAGGTTGTTTTTTTTTCTAAATTGGAGAATTTGGAGAATCAGAAAATATCTTGGACAAGAAAAGCCGGACCAACTTTCACAAATGCACAGAGGGATCTCATGATGGAACATATGTTGAGACATGTTTGTAGTGATTGTAGGCTTTCAGTTTCTAAATTGACTAAGGACATCGCAAAAGTTCAGGTCATCAGTGGTTCCTGACAAAGTTGGACAGGCTGCTGGATTGGGTTGAAACTTGAAAATGTGATCTTCGGATTTGGAAAAGACTTTGGGGGCAAAGAAAAAGACATTGAGGAAGTCAACCCAAATCAACGCAAGAAAAAGAAAAACAGATGCAAAACATACCTCAGCAGACTTCAAACTCAAGGGCTTGATCACTGACTATATGTAATCCATTATCATCCATTATCAATATCCCCATATGAAAAACATTGGTGGATCAACAGCACCAGGCGCAGCTGTATCAGCTTTCAAGGAGCAGGTGGGTACCAGATTCTGAAGATTTTGATACCTAGTTCGGCCTGGTTGGTGTCAAGGATTTGTTATTTTGGGTGGTGTTAAGGACCAGTTGATCCGTTTATCCCATGATTCCTAGTCCTAAGGGTTTCATATACGTCATATTTCTCAGGATGGACAATATATCAATATCTTATGTGCACCCTTAGGTGGGTCGAAATTACTAGCTATATAGTTCGGTGCAACGAACCACTGGTGTGAGGTATGAAAATCATTTCCTTGTACATAGGTTACGAAGCGAGCATGTCAGGATTCCAGACCGGGACCCAAACCACCAAGTAATCGTTGGATGAATAATAAGCGGTGGAGCCCACCACCGGCAACGGCTTGAAATTTCCAACTACAGGGACTATCAAGGACTCCAAAGATGTTCCATGGGGAACCCAGGGGAATGGGGCCCGTCGTATGGCCCAATCTTGTGAGGCACGCATTGAAAGTTCTTGTGGGCGTCGAGAGTCGAGCCAAAAGCCTTGCGAAGAAAAAGAAGTGTCTTGCGAACCAGAAAGTGTCTTCGACTTGAAGTCTTGAGAACAAAAAGTGTCTTGAAAGCAAGAATGGCAGGGCATTCGGGCCATGTGCAAAGCAGCGTTTGGCACAGTCAAGGATATCAAACTCATTCTACTGTATGTTTGGGCTCCAGGAAAAAGCGCTGGTGGTCTTTTCTGTGTCTTCCACAGCTCCCATGGATATTTGTCAGTGGTGGGAGGCAGCTTGTGCATGTTCTTGGCTCAGACTGGATGCTTTTGACCACAAGAACGTTTTACACATTGTGCAAATACCGCCGCAATTGTGCCATTTTGCCTAAGGGCTGTGCGACCCACAAAAACCTGGAGGCCTTGAGCGAATGTTCCAAATTTGAATATCAGGTTTGAATCTCGTTGCAAGTTTTCATTTTGTCCAGTCAGCCTTTGCAGAGATTCGGCAGGATACCAAAAGGAGGACACAGCCAGCACCGTAAGCCTAGATCTGTCCGAGGCCCATGATTTTTCACTTTTCGTTTGTCGCTCGGCTTCTACGATTGGCCCGCTACCTTTTTTTATCTTTGCTTTGAAATCATCATGGTAGTCCCTGGGGCAGGCTCGATTGGGAGAGGCCATCTTCAATCTGGATGACTTCTGCCCCGAGTAGCTGTCTCAGAGTCAAGGAAGTGGGAAATTCAATGCAATGCAGGGCTTTGAGCACTCTCCGCCCCAGGCTTCTCGGTGAAATCTCGTGCCTGCTTCCCGTCCCTCAGCAGAATGACGTGGTTTGCCATTTGCCGTTTGACCGTTGCCAATGTCAACCTAGGCAGCAGAAGCAGGGAAACTTCATTGTACCTGCTCTACAGCCTCAAAAGCAGAGGCTTGTGGCAAAATGCAAACTTGTGGCAAACTTGTGGCAAAAAGCTTCACGCCACAGGTCTTTTGGCGAGAATCAAAACGGAGGACAGGCAACGGCGGCAACGCCGTATCTGAACCCCCTTTGGTGGCCGGTTTTCGAACGGGGATTCCACGCCGAAAGAAGAAGCCTGCTCACTGGTGCGGCTATGTGGGGATCTTCTTCGACAGATCCTTGTCCTTTTCCAGAGAGCGTCTGAGCGAAGGGTTCTTTTGACAGTGAAGGTCTGTCATACATTTTCACATCTTACACCCTCACATCTTCACATCTTCACATCCTCGCATCTTCACATTCTCTTTCTCTCTCTATCTCCCTCTCTCTCTCTCTCCTTTTTGTTTTCTATCCTTTTCTTTCTTTTTCTCTTTAGGCCGGAGGCAGTCTCAGACATGGGTTCGGCTGTCTCAGGCTAGTGTACAAGCGATGCGCGTGGTGTCAATGTTTGTATGCTTGCAGGCGGTCATGTGGGTTTGTACCGGGTTGTTTGGAAGTGAGACCGCGAGACCTGTGAGCAGTGATCAAAGCACAACCCAGTCATAGAGGGACTACAAGAGGATATAGTAAGCCATTATAAAGATCCCTATGAACTTCGAGCCAACCTAAGTATAACCCGCGCCACAACCCGCGCGTGAAGGCGCTCTTTGCCTTGCATAACGCCACCAAGAGACTTGGCGCAGAGATTGGGCTAGGTGAACATGAGGAACTCGAAAAACTACCTACATCTGTAGAGGCATCAAAATTAGCAGCAGTTACAAGGAAACAACAGCTTCAGTGAAGGTTTAATTACCACTTAAATGTGCTTAGACAGCCAACTTGTTACTGGTAGCTCTAGCAATCAATGAAAATTCGAAGTAACATTCGCATATTTGGTGTTTTTCAGGAAGCGTTTGAAAAAGTTCGACACAACTTTGAAGTTCCTGTCGATCAAGGCATTGATCTTATTGTACCTTGGATCATCAGTGATGTCAATCTCTTTCTGGCAAGGTCCCAAAACCTAGGATCGACAGTGGATCGTAGGTGTTGGTGGAGTATACCAAGGACCAACTGAAATCAAACGCCCTCCCCAAATACATTGCTTCCTACACGGAGCATTACCGCCTTTCAAGGTCAGTAGTGCAGAAGATCTTGGTGATGCTCCTTTTCTATGCCGATTTGGTAGTCTTACCACCAAGCAATGTCTTCAGCCGGACAGATGCTGCTCTGTCACTTGGAAGCTGAAAGTTGGAAAGGGCACAGAATCTGAGGATAAACGTGATGAGATGCCAAGAGCAGGAGAGATTGTAAATGCAAGTCACATTTGGTTCAATTTCCCTAGTGTTTTAGCTAAATTTGGCACTTCAAGTTTTCAAGCTTAGGCGTTTGGGATGTTTGAGCTACAGCACTGCCCACTAAATACCTTCCAAGCAGTTGTTTTCTGCAGGATTCTCTTGAGTTTTGGGGTGATCTGAAAGGGTTGTTTGGAGTGGAAATGCTTCTGGAATGCTCTTTGGGTTGTGAGATCTTGATCAGGTTCCCTTCTTGCAAGTGCTGGTGAAGCGTGCCTTTCCTCCAGAGGAGCTTCACACGTGCCGCGGCAGTGGGTTGGTTTCCCCTTCAAGCAGTTGTCCCCCCAGACAGGGATTTTGCGGATGAAGTTTGTAGTGATCAGGCATAGGCACTTGGAGATGTGGTCCACCAAAATGAAGATGGGGTAGACCTCCCATGGTGATTTTCAGTTTCTCATGATGGATTTCACGTTTTCTTCGTGTTTCAAAAGCACCAGCTGAAAAGCGAAGCGGTCAAGCCATGTACTCATTTGATCCATCGCGTCAGGAGTTGCTGACTGTACCTTCACACTGGGCGGCAGACATGGGGCACATCATGGCTATGTCAACAGTGGGATGAATGGATCTACCTGGCGCTGTTTGAGGAGGACCCCAAAACCGAGACAGCTGGACAGCAATGGATAGCTATGGATAGCCTGGAGATGGGATATCGGATATCGGCTGCAAGGACGGCATGGTGAAAGTATGGAGGTCTCCGTGAAAGGGAAGGGATTCCGTGTAAAAATACGCGGAGGTCAGATGTTGCTGGAGCCAAAGAGCCAATGTCTTTGTGATGCCTGTGATGCTTGTTGGAAGATTGTTCTTTTTGGTGTGAAAAGTCAGGCGAACAAGCAGATGCGCGGCGGTTGTGATGTTCAGTTTGTTTGGAGACTTTTCAGCAGTTTAAAAGCAGCTTTCCCGAAGGTGACACCAGCTGCTGATAGTTGCTGTACATCTTTGGCTCATTTTGGCTCAAGGATTGATGATCCAAGTCTGGAGAAAAACCCTGCCGGAGTGGTGACTGTGTTGTTACCTATTTTGTTGATATACGCTATACAACGTCTCAAAAGGTCAAAGAGTTCGTCTGGAAGGGGATTCCCGTTCCCATCCTTTAGTCAGGAATGTGAGCAGAGTTGTGACATCGACCAACAAAATATCCGTGCAACATCCGTGAAACCGTAGTTTCCTGAAATTGGGGTAGACCACCATGGGATGATTTCCTTCTAAAAGTAGATGACTGATGTGTTTTCCATTCCTGGACGCCACCATGCGGGTCGCGTAAAGCTTGCGATTTTTGAATCCTTTGGTTCACTGATATAGCAACCATAACATGTCGTTCAGCGATGTGGGCACAGAATGATACTCCAGGTGTTGGCGGGAAGTAGATTGCATGTGATGAGTCAACTTCTGTAAGGGAAATCCAAACCTGAAGGTTTCCCTTTTCCGTTTTTTTTCCCGTTCCATTTCTGCAAAAAACAACGAAGCTTTTCTTGGCGCGTTGTTGGTCACATTTGAGTGCAAAAGGGATATCAACTGATGACACCGGTTTGAACAAACAAATACCTGGAACCTCAAGGCCTCAAGGGGTTCATAATTAGAGTCGTTTCCGAAACAATCAAAACCTTAAGCTTCCAAAGACATGTCAAATTATAGGCGTTCTATGAAAGACCATTCTTTGTCCATGGTCAGGACCACCATCCTACCTGGATCAATGATTGTTTTTTGGGGGAAGATATTGGAAAGTAGTTTGTGAAAATCATTTGTGAAACCATGGATGAGCCGAAGCTGAAACAAAATTTGGTAGACCATCTCCTTCCGCTCGATTTATGTTGTTAGTTTTTCGGAACAAACCCCATGGCGCTACCAGAGCTGGACGGAGTGACGGTCAGGGCATTTGAAATGTGAACTGGATACGCAAGCAAGCATTGCCACCTATGGTTGTGTCCAATTTTCAGTGGAAAAATCTGCCATTGCGCGAGAGATTTCAAAACCAATGTTTGTTGGATGTTATTTTCGAATTTGAATGCCAGTTCTTCAGCGCGTTGTTCGTAAAGAAGGACGTAGAGTATTGACCTGTTGTGACACCATTTCGTGGTAGTTTCATTCATCGCACATTTTGGCTGGAATCAGTTGCACGTTTCACCCCAAAAAACCTGAAGAATAAAAGAAAATGTGAATCCAACTGGTTGCAATGTCGTTCATTTGATGCATAGGTCCTTACAAAACCGACCTTGTATTGAAAACACAACTGTGGCCTAGCTCCAATACCTTCAGATCTACCCAAGATCAGGGCACCATCAAATGTTTACCATTTTATGAACAATCAAAGCGGGAAAGGCTCAATCAAAAAATGGGTGGAATAAAATTTGACCCGGAAAATGATTCATGTTTTTTTTTGGCAGTGTTTGTCAGGAAGGAACTAACATGCCCAACACCAGTTACTTTCAAACATCTTGAAGCCTTTGAACCAACCAAAGAAGCGATGCGTTTTTCATGGCGAATTTCGTGAGGACTTTCGTGACCTTGACCACCTTGATCTCACTGTCAGTGGGAAATCCTTTGGATTGTTCGCTGCGCGAATCGGATGACGTGGTGGCCACCTGTTGTGATGCCCAAAGCGCCTGGAGCGCCATCGAAGCAGCAGGTGGTTGTGGTGGTCCAGCTGGTGCCACAGTCAACCATTGTGCCCATGCCACCGAGCTCTGTGAAAGATGTCGGGCACAAGTGGAAGCCAAGAATCCGAAGCAACCGAATGTTGGGAATGAAACAGGTGACATGTTAGATCAAAAGTTGTCATCCTTTGATCTCAGTTTCTTAGAGATGACTTGCCTTTTACCACAGTGGACTCCAGCTTGTGTTCAAGTCTTGACGGATAGCACCTTTGTAGCGCTCTTTACGGCCAGCACGCTACTCTTGCTCCTGACCGCCTATGGACTGGTGCTGTTGGACCGCCGGGTGATGCCATGTTTGCTGGGGCAACGACTCCAGACAGCCAGTGCCAAGGAAGCTGAAGCACCAAATGCCACCAACTTGGGTCAGTCTGAATCTTAGAAATCTCCAGTTAAAATTGGTTTGAAACAAAAGATACGCAAATTAGGAATGAGCCGGGGAAATTCCCGCAGAAAACAAGGAAAGTATATATATTTGTGAATTTTTGTTTTGACTCAACAAAGATCAAAAGGGAACATCAAAAGATTCTTCGTGGTGATTACCTTCCCTTCCCTTCGTTGACATTTTGAGGCCACATTTGGTGCCAACTTCAGGTGCCAAAATGGTCTTGTTGTGACCTTCAGTGGTGAAAGGATGAAGACCTGCCATTTTAAGTACAACCTTGGCATAGGGATTTTGGCCGCTTACTCTTGTTGTATAAGTTGTGTAGGTAATTTGCTGGGTTCTAGTGGAGACACAAACTATCAGATATGTCAGATATGTCAGCTGACCTCAAACAGGCAGATTCACGAACATCTCCCATTCAAGTTTCCAACGATTGGTTTTTGTTGCGCCGTCAGATTTTTTGTCGAGTAATGTAACAATGCATTATCAAGTTTACAACTAACTATTACCAGTGCGAGACCTATGCCGGCATGATCTCCAAAGCAGAACCGTTCTGTTTGCATATCTTTCCCAATCTTTTCTGTTTTACATCAAATTCTTTGCAGTTATTTCAACTCACCTGACAGTGGACAAAGCTTAATTCACCCTGTGCCCTGCTTGAGCGCCAGATGCTCTTCGCTTGGCAGCTGCGATGCCTGCAGAGAATGTCCAGCTCTCCGTTTCTGCTCGAGGTTTCGTGCACGACTTCCAGTGTGTTTCCTAATCTGCTTGGATGTCCCAGGAAATTAGGGTCAAAGGTAAGGAAGTATGTAAGTAGGTTATAACCCCAATATACTCCATTAATAAGTAGGTGAAATTACCTATTTACAAATTACCTATTTACTAACCATTGATCCTAACTGGGACATCCAAGTGGATTGGCACATTGACCAAAGTTCACATTGATACTTCTACGGATCTGACATGTGCTACAGTTCCAGGATTGATCGAGATCAGCGATACAAAATGATTTGACGTAGCTACAACTGAATCATATTCCCTAAAGGACGCAAGAAATCAACGTATGAATTGCTGGCATGTTGCCGTTTTCCAAAAATCCAAAGATTAAATTTTATTACAAAAATGCAATATGACAAAGGTATTTGGGGCGATATTTTGGCAGCCCAAGTTGGGGTCCAAAATTCGGAGCTTCAGCTACGTGAAGTCCAATGACATTCCATCTGTGCTCTTCGCGCCTGTCGAACTTTCCAATGCCAGGTCCTGCTATGGTCTCAGCACTGCGGAGTGTTTTCCTTCAGATGTCCTCTGTGGCGGTGTTGGCTCGCATCGTACCTGGGGCTTTTGTGAGATTTTTTTTTGCTTCCTTAAAATAAGGGGAAATTGGAAGCCATATTTAACTCTAGAGTGGTGGCAGGTCCAAAGATTTTTGTAAAGGCTCTAAAGATGATTTCTGGTTAAGAACGTCCACCATTTCAGGAAAGACCCGAAGCGAGAAGCAAGTGTTGCGTTTAGTGTTCATCATGTGTTTTTTGCCATTGACACCAGATTCTTTTTAAAGGGCTTGGGAAGAGCACAGAAGCACAGATGGCAAAGAGAACTTGTTGAAAGTGGGGATGCTAGGCTCTAACAGTGACCATTCGGAAGCTTCCTTTCCACTGGTGTAATGGGTGGGCTGGTGTCCCGTTTGTTCAAAGGAAGCATGAGACCATCCCGGTTTGACAGACTGCTTGGAGGATCATCCCAGTTAGTAAGCGGTGAATAGCTATGGTTAGTAAGTGCCCTAGTGATCGGGTTGTGGGACCCCTTCCAAATGGCCTAAAATTGGGCCTACATTTGGTACCAAGGCGCTGATCGTCGCGTATGTGGTCCTATTACCCAGGCGTTGATTTTGAACAGTTTTAAAGTGGAGAAGTGTCAGAAAAGTCCATCGGAAATCATCAACGATGTCTTGCAAGGACTCTGTGAACTGATCAGTTGCGGGGTTTCGATCGCCATCTTTGGCGATCCAAGCCCGTGGTTTTAGGGTACCTGAACTACGGGCACCTAGAAGTCTAGAAGTTGAGCATGTTTAGCTTCAGACCTCCTTTTTCACCAAACTTAAACAATTTTTGGATGAGTGACGACTTGTGAGACAACTCCAAGTTGCTCCTCAACTTGTGAGGCAACTTCATGGTGCACAAACGTTCTCTGAAACCGTTCTCACCCTCTTGCCATTGGCCTGGTGTGTCGGGAGCCTTGAAGCTTCGACAACTCGCATAATGCCTCCGTGTCTTGAATGTCCCGAAATGTATTTTGAATAAAACAGTGGTGAAAGGTTCTTGGAAAACATAGTGTACCTTTTTTTTAAAGGCATCTGTGACTGGTTTTAGGGGTAAAGCTGATGCCACCCTGATGGAGTTTCTCCTTTGAAATCATCTCATGTTTGCATGATTGATGTCTAAAGATTTTAAGGACAGGTAGAGTGTCTAGGGTGGCCGAGTAATCCCAAGCCCCTCCAACTTTCTGAAGGTTCATGTCTTCGTGCTTTCCATTTGCATTCAAGCTCCGACCTGGAAAGAACCAACAAACACCTGAAAATTCATAGGTCAATATGGGTGTTTCCAAAATTAGGGGTACCCCCAAATCATCCATTTTAATAGGGTTTTCCATTATTTTCACCATCCATTTTGGGGTACCACTATTTTTGGAAACACCCATATCAACTCCTCTTCAGGAGGATTTTAGCCCATGCTTCGCCATAGTGATGATCAATCATCTGAAAATTAAGCCACCTTCTAATAAACCCATGGATATGTCGAAGCCTTTTTTTTTTGTGGTATCAAACTGCTCTCCAAATGAGATGTTTTAATTAAGCCACCACATTTCCCATGAAAATCACGTGAGGAATGCAAAAAACTCTGGTTATTCTCTGTAAATCAGGGGATGAAATACTACCCAGTCTTTTATAGGGATTATTTCAAAAACCATGAAAAAAAGGATCCTTCTTGAACACCCCAGTTATGAAATACTACCCAGTTACGTGGGGATTGTACTTAACCATTATAAGGGGTCCCTATTCAACCAACCAGGATTTCATGGTTCATGTCACTGGTGGGTTTCCACTGCTCAAGGTCTGCAGGTCGTCACCTGGCAACTTAGCTTTCTGCGGACCTGGCAGGAGGCGATTTTCAAAAAATCGGGTGACGAAAGACGGAGGAAACGGTCAAGTTGGGAGAGTTACCACACAAGCCATATTGATATCAAGTATGTGTAGGTACACAATGATTTTTGAGCATTACAAGCAGTTCGTTGGATCTTATGTTCTGACTTCATATAAGGCGGTTTTGAACCAAGTTGCAGGACGTATAACCAGCCAAACGATAGACGTGTCTGTTTAGAGCGAGGCCTTTTTGGATGACAACAAGCAGGGAAAATCTGTGCCCAACTCTTTTTCCGTGGGCTCCGGGAAAAAGCTGTGGTGCAGTACGGGGGAAGAATGAAGAATGTAAGTTTTCCAGTGAGAATACCTGACTGCTTAAAACTACTCACCTCTACTCACGTCTACTCACAAGTCGTGGGTCTCCAGGTGTCCCCGTTTTAGCTCGGTGGCCTTTCTCACATTGATGGCTGAGATGTTGCTTGGTGGAGCAATGAGAAGTTTGGGCCCCGCTTTTGGTTGTTTGTTGGGTATATGTCGGGGATGAAATTTCCTACCCAAGTATATAGGGATTATGACAAAAACACCTAGGAAAGAAAGGCATGCCTATGAAAAACAACCAGTATTTTATGGAAAGTAAGAGGTTCTTTTTCGTGGCTCATTTTTTTAGGAAATGGGAAAAGGATGGGAAAACGCAAAGCATCTTAACCGAACGGAAGGTACTTTTGGCCAAACAGTTTTCCTGCAATCTTTCGACCGTGGGAAGTTGTGAGCAACGATCAATGCCCATTCTGAATCCAATTGCGCTTTGGTGGGGCCATTACTGAGAACACCACGAATGAAAAGGGCTTAATGTAAATAAACGGCGTTTGTTTTGATGTTTTTTGATTCTTTTTGTCTGGGCCTATCACCAAGTTCCAAAGAAGACCAGGGTGGAGGACTGCTCGCATCATCCCAGGGAGGTCTCATCATTTCCTGCATCAATGCTTTGATGTGAAGATGACCACCATTTTTCTGCACTGATCAGAGTTGATATAACCTTTTCCCCTCATATTCACCGTTACTAGTAGAAATATGGATTGATCAGGGCCTGAAGGGGATAACATCATGTCCAAACCTGTTGTCTGGTTCACCCTGCATCATTGGCCATTGAGGTATAGTACCATAGCGTGGACCTCAGTTCAGTTTTGTTGGCACCCATTTTTTTTCCTTATCTGAGTTATGTTTGATTGCGCTTCAAGTCGTCTATAATCAACAGTAACTCTGTGAGCGACTCACAGTCGTGACTAGATGTGACTTAGTTCACCTCTCTGAGTTTGACATGGGAAACTTCCGGATCCAGGATCCCGTTTTCAAAAAATCCACCATCCTTGGATGATGTATTTTCAGTAAATCCTGCAAACCGAGCTCATTGTGTGAGATGAACCAACTTGGTATACTGTGTTTGCCAAAAATATGATTTGGGCGCTATCTCAGATTGGAAAAGGAAGTTAAGAGCACAATAAATTTCAATTCAATACAAATCACAACTTTGATCTCAAGGTTGCATCAATGGTAGTGGCAACGGTACCTTGTGGGGACAGCTTTGCATGGCGTGCAGTGGTGGCCTGGGACTTAGTGCAAGAAATCACGACTCCAGTGATCTAACCTGGCTGAAATATGGATTTTTTGAAGATGTGAATACCTTGAGTGTCGCAACCTGGATAAACCGAATGAAGAGGATTACTTCTAGGAATATGCCCTAACAAACATCTTTGAAAGACTTTTGGGAGGTTCCTTTGAAAGAAGTCTTTGTTGGAATTGATTGAAAAAAAGATACACCTTCACTTGTTTTGCTGCTAGATTTCGTTTTTTTTCCCCATGTGTCTCTTTTACGCCCAGCTCTACTGCCTGGGCGTGTTGGTCACGGTGGTGCGGTGCTATACCGCTGTACTGGCCCGGAGACCTGAGTCTCATGGATCAGCAAGGCGATGAATGAAGCCTTCTTGTTATCCCAGATGTGCCGTTTTTTGGACTGGATTACTGAAACCTACATGAAAGGTGAAAAATGGCCACATGAACAAAGGGAAAATGTAGGCTATATGGAGCATTTGGGTATGTGAATGATCCTTACTCAAAGAGTGGTGCCCAGAGCGAGCACGGCTGTGTGGGATGGTTTGCTTGGCAAGGCCCTCAGATTGCAGGATTTAGCTGCGGGCACCTGTCGCCGTGTCTTGCCGCAGGACTATAGGGCAATAAAAGAGGGGCGATGGTGAATGAGTTGTGGGGGAGGGAAGGGATAGGAAATTCATAATATGCGCATTGTGAGATTCGTCATTTGCCTTTCTAGCCATTGAAATGGTGGTACCAGCTTTGTCATCCAAATTTGCAAATAGCTACACCCCAGAAAACTAACGGCTGGATACCCAAAAATTATGGTTTTGGAAAAGGTGACTCCGGCTTTAAATATGGCCACTTTTTGGTATAGATGAAGTCATCCAGCCTCCGGTGGGCATATGCGCAGGAGCCGGATGATGCCGTTGGAACAGGCCGTTTTTTTGGTGGATTTTTTCCGGGGGAAAACCCGTTGGGTTTTCCACATTTTTTTTGGAGGAAAACGTTTCGAGTTAAATTGGTGATTCATCCAGGACCTGTGAATCATGAGGGATCGACCTATTTTTTAGCCTATCATGTGGTACCAGGGTATGGTGAATCGCAGTTGACTCGATTTTGAATGGTCTGATGATTCCGGTGCTATCCACTTGCAACTGTTTTTTTTTCCATGGCTTATATTTGGTGCCATGGTATGCTTTGTTGACAGGTGACATCCAGTGCAATGTAGAGGCGGAGGACTGGAGCAGATAAAGCTTGATGAGTTTAACATGTTTACTCCGAAGTTTAAGAGTCCGCCCGTGAAAATTAAGCCACCGGGAAAGAAAGGAAGCCGCATCATCTTCCAGTCCCATCATCTCCTGAGCTGTTCAACTTCGGGGGTGGTAAAACTTTACTTTGTTTCAGATTCTTGGCTCGGGGAATGGAAGTTGAAGAACTTCAGACTGAAGCAGCAGACTCTTGCGGCTTATTGCTCAAGCTTGGAAGGATTGAAGAAACATCAAGCTTCTCCCACGCTGGTTTTGGTCATTTTGCAAAATATCAATCAAGTTTGACCATTCCAAGATTCAGATGCACTCAAGACAAAAGAAAATCAGATCTCTACATAGATAATACATATAACATGATATAAAATGTATAATTCTCTTTCCCTAATGGGATACAACTCGGAACTCCTGATCAAACAGAGCCAACTCTCAACTCTCACCAGCTTCATCGTCCCCCTTTTGACCTTTTTCAGGGGTGGCGGAGAAATCCCTTTTGGGTGTTTTGACCCACATCACCTCAAAAAATTGAATGATTACATCCACCTGCAGGGTACCACCTTCAGATGACGTTTAGGTTTGGTCATTTGCCACGAGTTTCTAAGGAATTTTTTGGGTTGATGTTTTGAGTCATCCCAAAACGCCGCCATCGCTTGGGCATGGCAAAAAGCGGCACCAATCATCCCGACCGATGGATCTGCCAGACCTTCGTGCAGTGTTGCCACCTTTGCAGCTCCAGCAGCGATTACTGGCAATGCTTCAGTGGATCGATGAACGTTTGAGCTGTGCCAACGTGACGTATTGGATCACAGGGGGTACCTTGTTAGGTGCACTGCGACACCAAGGTGGGTTGGGTAGGTTGGTCGGATGGTATCCTTTAGGTGGTATCCTTGAGATTTGGTTGGCTGTGCTATGTTTTGGATGAAATTTTTGGTTGGTGCTAAATCAAATTGTTTTTGTATTTTCTTGCCGGAATGTAAAGACTCTTTTGTAAAGTAATTACCTATCGCAGCCGTTTTTGCCCAATAAGAAAAGAAGAGTAATGGCTCAAATCTCCGCTGCATGGTAGCGGAGCAGGTTTTCCAAACTTGCTTTAGTGCCACGTAGAGGAAAGGAAAAAAAAAAAAAAAAAAAAAAAAAACGAGATGTCAGCACCTGGAAGTCCAGCGGCAGGGTCTGAGCTGAATCCTTCTGAACAAGTTCTCCTGAGGATAATGGAGCAGCAACAACAGCTGATGCAAGCCCAGCAGATGCAGATAGATTCGTTGAAAACTCTGATACAACGAAAGGATGAAAGGGATGGGCTTATAGACGTAAAAGCTGTTGGTAAGCCAGAAGTGCTTAGTGGGACGAAGGAGGAAATCAAGACCAAATGGCCGTTATGGAGCTTCCAGTTCATTACTTGGTTTGCTAGCCAGTGGACAGCCGGAGAGGCTATGCTAAAGTGGTCGGAGAAGCAAACGGGACCAATTGATGATGCGGTACTGTCTGCAAAAGCTTTAGCAGAAAACTGGCTAGATGCCGGCAAAGCCAATAGACAGTTACACGTGGCACTGGTCAGCCTCACCAAGGGTGAAGCCCTGTCCATGATGCGAAATGCTGTTAGCGGATCCGGGGTAGATGGTTGGAGGAAACTTTCGAGAGAATATGAGCCAAACACCGCACAAAGCAATTACAGATTACTTGGGAAAATTCTTCACCCAAAGAGTGTTGAATTGAAGGATTTGCGGAGTTCCCTGGAGACATGGGAGAAAACTTACAGTGAGTACGTTCAGCGTACATCGGATCAACTCACTGATCCTACTCGTCGTCTTTGTCTGCAAGCCCAATGTCCAGCTGGCTTGCAAGAACATCTGGAGTTGCATGCAGCAAGACTTTCCACATATGATCTTATGCGGTCCGAGGTTGAAGCCTATCTGGATGTAAAATTGTCATCTTCCTTGACCGGCCTTGCGCCCATGGACGTGGACACCGTCCAACGGAAGGAGACGAGAACATGTCACATCTGTGGGAAGCAGGGTCATTTAGCAAGAGACTGCTGGCACAAGAAAAGTGATTCGCACCAATCTTTCGGTGGGCCATCCTCTTCCACCAAAGTTCCAAAAGGAAACCTTAAAGGCAAAGGTAAAGGAAAAGGAAAAGAGAAAGGGAAAGGTGGAAAGGCCAAAGGTAAAGGCAAAGCAGAGGCAAAGGGATCTGGAAAGAAGGACGGCCGAAAGGACGTCAAGGCTTTGGATGGGGAAGTTACGGATGAGCAATGGCATGAAGGAGACGGGTATGAAGGCTGGGGGGATTGGAGCCAGGAGGCTGAACCAGCCCAAGAGCCCCCAGGTGAGGTTGGGATCCTGTTTGCGTTGGAGATGGATGAGATTGACTTTGGGGAGGATGAGTCTTCAAGTTCTCCGGATGGAGCCGTTTCGGCGTCCAGGCCAAAGGAGACTGAAACACATCCGCCGGAGCCCACTAAAACTGGAAGTTCTGCTTGTGGAATCCGTTTCTTCCAAAACACTGTGAGCAGTAGTGAACAACGAAACCTCCAGATCGCCAAATCTCAGCTGGCGAGTCTTGCACAGGGTGATCCAGCCCGAGGCGAGGTTGAAGCCAGGATCGCAAAACATACCCGTACTTTGGAGCGATTGCGAGAGGAAAAGGGCAACCTACATACAGATCCTCGGTACCAACGTGATGTAGTAGAGATGGGCCAGAAACTGGCCAAGAAGAAATGGAAGAGTCGCCAAAGAGCAAAGGAACATAGAGCCAAAACGGCAAAGCAGCGGGCAGAGCAGAATGTAGCTGTTCAAGAACGCTGGCAACATCACATTGAAAGACAAAATCGAGAGAAGTATGATAGCCATGGGGGGCGATTTGATGGAGACCGTCCGGACTTACAGCCGGATATGGTTTCGAGGCCCCTCACGCGAGATGAGACTCAGATGTTTCTACAAGAGGGTGATGAGGAACTCCCAGAAGTGAAGCCGAGGTCGAAAGAGAAACCTTCCTGGATGAACCGTCGTGGGGAGGAAGCCAAACACAACCATCTCATAAAGAGCAAGGACAGATTGAAACAATTGAAGAAAAGCCGAGGTAAACGGAAGTCTTGGGGATCGGATTGGAATTGGGATGGTGGTTGGTCATCTGCGACGGGGTCGTGGGAGGAACCTGGCAATGACTTCAATCAATGGCATGGTTGGCAGGATTGGGGTTGTGACCATAAGAGCGGATCCAGTAGCTCTAGATGTGCTCCAGTGACACCGCCAAAGGCTATTCCGAAGACGCCACCCATCAGGATCCATGAGGCTAACGATTCCGGTGGACGCGGTGGAGGCCCGTTTCGGGCAACTACCAGCGAATCCAACTTGGAAATCGAAAATGCCAAACTCCAACGTGAGTTGGAAGCCCTTCGACACGAAGTGGTTGAGCTGCGGAAGTCAGCAATGCCAACGGGAGACACAGATGATTCCAGCATGGATAGCCTTGACAATGGCGAGCGCCCTGAAGGGATCAACTCCCTAGACGCCTTGGACGGACAAGCTTGGGATGGATATGAAGAAATTGAAGTGACCGTGGATTCTGGATCGGCTGTTTCAGGTTTGCCCGAGGATATGGCTGAATGGGTGCCTTTGTTAAAGGCCATTGGCGAAGAGAAGCCCTATACCAGTGCTTCCAATCATTCGGTCAAAGTGTTGGGCTTTCGGCAGCCGACTTTCTACTTTGAACCAGGTTTGGAGCGACGTGTGCGGATGACAGTCCTGAGCCCTTTGAAGAAACCTATCTTCAGCACAGCTGCCATGACAAAAGCTGGCATGAAAGTAGTCCATGACAACGATGCAACTGGAGGATCCTATGTTCTAGATCGGAAGTCTGGAGTTCGCATTCCCTTGTATGAAAAGGGCGGTGTTTACAAAATCCGGGTGTGGATCAAATGTGGCAATGAGGAGCCCGATGCGGGTTTCCCAGGGCAGGCGGCGCAGCCGTAAGACCCAAACACATACAGAAAGGAGATGAAGTTTCACCCCTTGTTGAAGGAAATCCTTCGAGCAGTTCGAGCGGAGATTATGGAGGAAGAAATGGCGAGACAGACGCACAGCAACCTAACACCCTTTCTTCTCCAATCCTCCCCTCTCAGGCAGAGGTAGATGCCCATAATGTTTCACACTTACCCTTCAGATCATGGTGTCCCGCTTGTATCAGGGGAAGGGGTTTATCTTACGGACATAAAAGGCAAACAAGCAAATTTGAGGAACAAGTGCCAACGATTTCAATTGATTATTTCTTCTTTGGGGACGAAGCCAACCCAGCAACGAATTTACCAGTGCTAGTTGTAAAGGACCGGAAATCAGGGGCAGTGTTTTCACACCCTGTGCCGTCCAAAGGGGTTGACCACCCCTATGGGTCCACCCAATTACTGAAGGACTTGGAGTCTACAGGGTACAAACGGATAGCCCTAAAGGGGGACCAAGAGCCAAGTATACAGGCTTTAATCCAACAGGTAAAGAATGGATTTACTGGAGAGATAATTCCTGACAAAGCCCCGGTGGAAGGGCATGAGAAAAGTAACGGCGAGGTAGAGAGAGCTGGTCAATTAGTTGGGGGTTTGGCTCGAACTTTAAAGGAATTCTTGGAAATCCATACCGAAACAAAACTGCCAGCCAATCATCCTATGGTTGCCTGGGCGTTGGTGTACGCAGCCACCTTGTATACACTTTTCCATCGGGAAAAGGATGATGGAATGACCGCGTATCAGAGGCTGAAAGGTAAGCCTTGGAAAGTTCCTTTGCCCGCTTGGGGGGAATCTGTGGAGTTCAGACTGCGTGGTCGTGGTAAAATGGAATCTCGTTGGAAAGAAGGCGTTTATGTTGGCCTTGACTGCAACTCAACCGAAAAGTTGGTTGGCGACGAGGCCGGTATCCACAAGGTAGTAAGTATCCGAAGAAAGCCGGCGCAATGGCGATGGAATAAGAAATTGGTAGAAGAGTTCAAAGGAATACCTTGGGATTGGAGCCCTGTCACTGGCGAAGTCCTCCCTCATCCTATCAGCTTGGCGCCTGAGCTGCCCGAAGCTGCAGAAGAACGAGCTGAACCAAGTCGGCCGATCCGAGGGCCTAAGTCTTTGTACATCACCCGTAAGAACTTGGAAACACATGGTTTCACAGCCGGTTGTCCTGCGTGCGACAACACACGTCTCGGACGCCGTTCCGGCGGAATCTTGCATACTGACGCATGCAGGAAACGAATGGAGGCAACTTTGTCGCAGGACCCTGAAGCCCAAGACCGGTACGAACGAGCGTTTATGAAACACGTTGCGTATCATGAGCCACCGGCACCAACAATTCCCTCGGCGGGTGCCGCTTCGGCACCTGCTCGGGTGGTTTCAACAAGCCCGAAGCCAATGGTCATGGCGCGACAGCCGCCCTTGCATCAGGCTTTGGGGGTTGCCGCCGCACCTGCAGGAGGCGAGGTGCGATCCACCACATCCACGAAAAGACCGCCGCCAGAAGCAGAGGAAGCCAGGGCTGTGCGATCGAAGGAAGCGCCAGTCCAGGCACAAAAGCGGAAGCACGAAGGTGGCGGAGAGGAAATCGAGGAAGCAGCTATGGAAGCCGCAGTTGTTCATTCTTCAGCCCCCGTCCGGGAGCAGCCCGACGTGGAAAGGCAGATCATGTTGCTTTTGGAAAAGGGCCGCGAAGATGTTATCTCGACTGTCGTCCAGGAGGCGGATGAACAGCAAAACCCCAGACCTGTGTGTGAAGAACCTTCAGGTATGGAGCAAGACTGTTACCTGGAAGCCTTCTTTGACGATGTGTCGGGGAAACAATTAGAACATTCTCGTGTGCTCAAAGCCCGGCAGGATGAAGTGGATTTCATCAAACGCATGTCTGTCTTTGAGGAGGTAGAACGACCTAAGAACCGACCTGTCCTCAAGGGCAGGTGGGTCGATGTAAACAAGGGGGACGATGCTCACCCTAATTACCGCAGCCGGTACGTGGGAAAAGAAATCAAGAAAGGTGCTAGAGGATCACTTGTGGCGCAATACTTTGCGGCTATGCCACCATTGTCTACTTTTAAGTTGCTTTTAGCCCTGGCAACTACATTGACCTTTGACACGAATGACAACAACAGTGAGAGCACCCGTGACATGATGATATCTTTCATTGACGTGAAGAGAGCGCATTTTGTCAGCAAAGCTGTTCGGGAGCTGTACGTCGAGTTGCCGCCAGAGATGCGGCAAGAGGGCCGTGACCTTGTTGGCAAGCTCATTAAATCTCTTTACGGCACAAGAGATGCTGCTGCCAATTGGGAACGTCAAATCTTGAACGATTTGACTTCACTTGGGTTTGTCCAAGGGATGGCAACACCTTGCGTATTCTTCCATCCGCAGCGAAAACTGCGGGTATCTGTGCACGGCGACGATTTCACCACTCTTGCTAAAATCGACGACCTGAGATGGTTCTCGCAGCAATTGCAAAAGATCTGGATAATTGAGGAGCGTGGAATCTTGGGGCCACCTCAGACCAAACATCTTGGTACTGTCCAGGAGATGCGACATCTCAACCGCATCGTGCGGTGGACAGAGCAAGGCATCGAGTACGAGTCTGACCCTAGGCATGCCCAGTTAGTTGTCCAAGAACTTGGTGTGACCAAACCTGTGACCACACCATTAGTCAAGGAAAAGCTGACTGACTTAGACCAAGAGGACGAGCTGCTGGACGATGCGTCTGCGACAACTTATCGCTCATGCACCATGCGGGTTGGCTATTTGGCCCAAGACCGGACTGACCTCCAACGGACAGTCAGGGAAATGGCCAAGGGTATGAGTCAGCCGACAGTTCGTCACTTTGAGTTGCTGAAGCGGTGCGCTCGGTATTTGTTGCATGCCCCTCGTACAGTCCAACACTTCAAGTACCAGAAATCAGTGAAAGGGTTTGATGTCTATGTGGATACAGACCATGGTGGGTGCGTTAGAACGCGCAAATCCACCACTGGGTGCGCAATCATGCTTGGCCAAAATATGATTCGAAGTTTCTGCCGTGGACAGGCAGTGGTTGCCCTGTCTTCGGGCGAAGCAGAATACTATGGCCTTGTGTCTGCCACTTCAGAAGCGCTTGGTGATCAAAGTATAGCCCATGACTTAAACGTTCGTTTGAACATCCGAATCTGGATGGATGCCACGGCTGGAGCCGCCATCGGCTCCCGCCGGGGGCTAGGCAAGGTCAAACATATCCATACAGTGTTTCTTTGGGTTCAACAATATGTGACCAAGAAGCTGATCACTATCTCCAAGGTTAGCACTACAGACAACTATGCGGACATCATCACGAAGGCGGTAACAGCGCGGACAATCGAGAAGATGATGCACTTGATGAACTTCGAGTACAGAAAGGGCGAGTCTCACTTAGCGTTTCACATTTAAACGGCTTGAGCCATGCACAGAGCTCGTGGGTTGCAAATGGCAACACACTCGGGAGGCGTGCCGGAATGTAAAGACTCTTTTGTAAAGTAATTACCTATCGCAGCCGTTTTTGCCCAATAAGAAAAGAAGAGTAATGGCTCAAATCTCCGCTGCATTTCTGAAAACTGGTGCTTTAGGGTTCCAGATGACATGTATAGTGGCAAGTGCTGTTTGGAAACAGTGATACAACTGGATATAAGGGATCACGGGATTACCTGACAAAACGTTTGGTCAAACAAATAAGAACCCCACACCTGGCAATTCTGGTAACGTGACCTTTTTTGGGATGGTTAACTGACCCTTTTAAAATAGTTAAGTGACCTCCAAGTAACTAGGGGATGAAGTTTGGTCACGAATTGAAGCACCTGGCACTCTAGATTTGGATGGGCGGTTGATTATTTGTATAGAACCACTGTTTGTCCAGGGGCTATGCCATTTTTCACCAATTTTTTTTTTTCGGACGAATCGCATCTCAAATCTCACCTTATTGGAGCTCTAGACCCTGAAAATGTCGAATTCGAATTTTCTAGGGTTGAGATTTTTCCGAAAAGGATTCCAGGCGTTTGTACAGGTTTTGGAGGACACAATTTGTCACTTCAATTTGGAACCGCTCAGTTTTATCCTCCAAATTTGAGGTATCTCAGAGGTGTCCCTATTTTTACCTGGAACCCAGCCATGACTCTTGTTTTGATTGCAAAAAAGCCTTGTTTTGGGGAGGTTGACCTTTAAAATTGGAGGTTATGGGTGGGTTCCAGGTAAGGCGTTTTGACGGAAATCAAAAAACACCGATTCGGAAGCCTGGCATGAGAAGTGTCGCCAGGTTTTATCCCTCATGATGACGATATTGACATCGAGATGCTTGGTTGCTGTTGAATGGTTTTTTGAAAAGTTTTCAATGTACTGTTGATGGTTCAGAAATCCGGCTGTTACCACTTGAGGTTGGTAGTTTATCCCATTTTAACAGGTTGTTTACATCCCAGGTGGTGATCACCGGACTTCTGAACCATCCGCAGTATTTCAAATGGATCATCTTTAGTCGGGGCTTCATCTGGGTGGCAGACCTCCAAACAGATCTCCATATATGACGGACCTCCATTCATCTCATATATATTTTTATATGACATTTATCTACAAATGATCATTTTGAATGTATCCACAGTGAATCCCATGACACCTGGAACCCCAAACAACCAGTTTATTTCATGGATGTTTGGTGATTTCCAACCATTTCCCAAATTACAAGATTTGGTTCATCATCCAATTGATAGCCAACCTTAAAACAAAAATGGGTTGTTTAGGATATCAGGCAGGAGTTAACTTGGAAGCCTATTAAAACATCTGTAGCGACTTCAGCTGCCAAGGATTCTTCACGAGGATCTTCCACGAGCTCAAACTGCCTTGGGCGCTGTGGGTAGTAGTTACCGAGGCCTTGGGACCTGGACCGACAGTTTCTCGACACAGATTTCCACAAGGTGGGCCCCTACCAGTTAGAAGTGGGGTTATAACCCCAATAAATGGCCGAAAATAAATATATGACTGGGGTTATATAACCCTACTTATAGGGGCCCAATAACTCCATTTACAATTGGTAGGGGCCTACCTTGCATGTGGTTTTCTGAGGAATTTGGTGTAAAAAGTGTAAAGTGCCTGGCAGTTTTTAAATCTAGTTTTCGGAATTTTCTGGTGCTTGGGTGACATTTCTGGCTCTCACCTGAAATCTGCGATAAATTCTTCAATATTTTGGTATCCAATATTGTTCAATGTGGGCAGCGCAGCATAAAGCTGGTTCATTGATCGGTGGTCATTAAATTATCGTTTTTGGGGGGGATCAAACAATGCAAATGTATGGTAGTTTGAGGGATTTCCGGTAGAATAGTGCTTTGTTTGGGTTGGTGTCATACAGTGAGACCCCTGTTGATGGGTAAATTCTCTGAGTTCAATATTCTGAGGCGATGTGGAGATGGGCCGATTTTTCTTTTGGGGCCAGGACAGGGTGTGTGCGGAATTTGAAGAAGGGCGGTGTCATTTCCCAAAAGAAAGGCAACACCGAATGTGCAATATTGGTTTCTTCCTGGAAAACAGTCGTTGCTGTTAATTTCCACCAACTATAAACCCCTAAAACCAGCGTTTTCCAGTTGTCTCAAAAAAAAAAGGTACTTTCCTATGTTTTCCAGGTTGGTGTTTTGTTGGACATAAAAAATGAGCGCAGAACTTCTCATTCCACCAGGATGGACGCTTCTCTGAGTCGGTGGACGTGTTCTTACGGGAAGCGCGGCCCTTGAAAACGCGGGCGGAATTTCCTTCAGAGGAGGAGGTGTTTCCGTCCCTTGGAATCACCAATCCACAATGCAAGATTAAGGAATTCACTGGAAGCCATTGCCGATGTTTGGTGATTTTTGGTTAATTTGATGTGGGGCTCTTCTCCCTCTTGAACGGTGTGGAAGTGTCAAAGTGGGGGTTGGTTTGTTTCAGGGATTCCAGATGAACCCAAGCTACCAAGTTGTTGTTCGACTCATCGGCTTACCTTTTCGAAGACGGGCACTTCCCCTAGGTTACGCCGACTTCCCTTTCACAACATCACCGTTCCTGCGCCAAGTGGTGCCTTGGAACATATAATTTAGCAGTGAAAGGGTGGAGGGGTCAACACTTTTGAAGATTCTTTTAAATGTGTAATTTTGTTTGGAAGATGTTTTTTTAATACAGTAACTTTGACATTCTCGAATTCGACATTTTTGAAACGAAGCAATTTCGAAGGATTCACATTTCTTTCGTTTGTGAGCGAACCGAACGGTTTGTTTGCTTGAAAGGCATCAACTGTGGCGTCCCCTGCGTCCTTTTTGTGGTCTAACTTCTGCCTTTTGGATCCCGGGCAAACAAACCAACTGGAAGAGAGTTCTACACCCCCGAAGTTTAAGATAGCCCCTGAAAAATGGATGGTTGGAAGACTACTTTCCTTTTGGGAAGGCCTATTTTCAGGGGTTATGTTAAACTTCGGCAGGATAACTTTTATCGTTCCAAAAAAAAAACGGTATTTTTTCAACGAAAAGTTGCCAATTGCATAAGTTGGCATTCAACCTTGGCAAAAATAATCCCTAAAAGCCAACTGAAAACAAAAAACGCCGGACATTGACGACAGACGCTGTGAAGTTCCTGGATCGTTGCTACGGCGCCACGTGGTCCTCTGAAGTGGTGGTCTGGAGCCATACATCGCTCAGTCGGCAGATGCATCGACTGCCTCTGGAGGAATATATGAAGGCTATGGAGCTGGCAGGCTATCAGGCGTCAAAACGTGCGGGAAGTGTCAGTGAAGTTTGTGGGTTGGTTATTTTTTATTAAATATGTTTTTTTGGGTATCCCCAACATGGGAATTTTATACTATAGATTGGGGAATCTTGGAGACTCCAAGTAGTTATTCCAAGGGGGACTTTTTTGGAAGATGCGAAAGTTTTTTGAAGCTGGGAGGTGTGTTGATGTTTTGATCCTTTTTCTGGCATCACTTTTTTTTGTCGTTTGTTTGTGTGTCGGTCGCCAGGTCAGCTTTCAGTTTCAGCTTTCAGCTTGTTTGATGTTCACTTTCAATAAATAAGGGGTGAACCAGAATGTTTAAACAATTGAGAAGGGTTTCAATAATCCAGTCTCATTCGGCGCATGTGGGTTAAGACATTCCATTATACTGGTCAATCAACATGATAATGGTTTATTATAATCCCCACGTAACTGCGTAGTAAAATTTCTATATACAATATACCCTTGAAAACGTTTTTTTTCCTTGCTTCTTCTGCTGTGTTCAAACTCGCTGCCGTTGATCTTCACGAAGGCACCTTCATGCTCTGCATCGCTGGTTGATTTGGGCTTGGGATGTCCGGGCAACTTACGCGATGCCTTGAAGCACTTGGGCTGGGCATCGCCATATGCCATGGAAGATGAAGATCTTATGGATGCCTTGGGCTTGGAGGAACGCTGTTGGTCTTTACAGGACATATATATTTTTGGTTACAAAAATATATACATTTGTTTTTTAAAAAAAATGGTGCTGTTTTTGCATATTTTTTCAAAGATTGATAAAACATGTGTTGTTGTGTATGTCGGAGGAAAGGCTCATAAGTTATAAGTACTTCAGTTCAATAACAAGTTTATCCATGCGTTTCGGAAATGCAATAATTTTGGGCCAGAAAGTCGCGAACAGGGTCGAAGGTTGAAGGACTTTTGAAATCTCAGGAAAATTCAGTCGTCAGTAAAAAGATGGACACATTTTTACAGGGAACATTGAATTACCCATTTGGGGAAGATCAAACAANTCAGTAAAAAGATGGACACATTTTTACAGGGAACATTGAATTACCCATTTGGGGAAGATCAAACAATGCAAATTTATGGTGATTTTGAAGGATTTCCCCTTTGTGCCTTGTTTGGGTCGGTAACATAACGATCTCTTTTTTACCAAGTAGGAACATGCGGAACATGCGGTGCGTTGTAAAACGTGAAAAGGATGATGGTTTGGGCCAGCACTTACAACGCTTGGCGCGTGATGAATCTGCTTTGGCTGCTGCCCTCAAGCACGTCACTGCGAGCACCGGATGCTTCTTAGAAATGGTGGAGTCGGTGGAGACTTCTAACGATGAGTGTACCTGGTCAGATTTTGAGCCGCTGTTACATTTGAAGCAATGAAAAAAAGACGTTTTTTGGGGTACTGTATATAGGGGATTATACTACCCAGTTATTATATAGAGATTATGACACACCATTATCAGGATCCCTATTGAACAACCAGTACAATGGAAAGTAAGAGGTTTTTTTCGTGGCTCATTTATGTCCATTTCACAGGGCATGGGCATTCTGCGGCATACTTCTACCTGGTAAAGATAGGGATTGTCATACTACAAAAATCCTTGTTCAGCAACCACTTTGGAAGGACACCGTTGGTGGTTTTGACCACTGTGCCACTGGTTCACCCCAAAAAGATCCTAGCATTTCTTACATCTTTGAGAGTACGGGTCAGTGGAAAACCCGAGAGCCCGGTCACATCTTTCATCGTTATAGGCGTAAACCCGAAGGTGCCGGGCACGGCAGTTGGTGGTGAAAATTTGCAGCTCCCAAAGTATCTGAAAATTCACACCTCAGCAAGGGGAAAAAAGTACCTTCACCACATATTTCACCAAGCCACCCCGGGGTTGGCCTTTTCGTAGGTAAAATCTGTCGCAAGCTCCGTGCGGTTGGCGGCAGTGCGGAGCTCTCTGCGGTCGAATCGGCCTTCCAACAGATGGCCTGAGACAATTCGACCCTCATCCAGGTGGTGGCTACTCAAATAATTTTATTTTTCACCCCCAAAAGTTGGGAAATGATCCAATTTGACGAGCATATTTTTGCACATGGGTTGGTTGAAACCACCACCTAGTCATCTTCCAATCTCATTCAGTTACTTTTCAGTGATGAAGCAAAAGTTCCATGAGTTTAAGACTGTGGAAGGGTTTGAACAAATGATGTGTTTGGTGGCCTTGATCGCCAAATGTGGGTTTGAGAGAACTGCCTTAGATACTACTGTAAAGGTGTTTCTTGTGTCAGAAGAAGATTGAGAACACTTCTAAGTTCCGATTTCTCAGATTCAGTTTGTTGCTGACTACTCTTCCACAAAAGGGGCAACGAAAAAAGCTTATTTTGGCGCAGACAGATTGTTTGCTACCTCGTAGAACAGATGCCTGACGCTTGAGTGCAGTATTTCAGGAAGTGCCTTTGCCATGGAGTATCACGTCTCCTTTCGGGTGTTTTCAAGAACAGATGGCAGTTTCCCAAGATTTTGGTGGTTTATGAGTTGTCCACCGGAGAGAATCTTGAAGGACTATGTCTAGGTACCGTTCTGCTATATCAGAAGTTTGGGTCAGACCTTGGCCACCCCTATGCACTCAACATAAATGGCAGACCAACAGATCACAGCCGAGCTATGGGTTTGTATTGCGGCTGACCTCTCTTTCAAAGTAAAGGAGAGGTAACAGTCTGTATTTTTCCCGCGCAATGCGTGGCAAAAATATTGTCAAAAAAAGGAAGAAACTGGACATCTATGTTTAAGTGGCAACAGACTCACGACTGTGTAAGAACAAGTTGCTCAAAGTGTACTGGGTCTCTTACAGACAGTCATCAGGGAATCCATGATTTGAGATGTCCCTGAGATGCTACACCATTATGGGCCTTCCCTCGCCAATGATCGTATGTATTTTCGATGATGCGACCGCAATAGGAAAAAGTGGAGGCAAAATGTAGAAAAAAAGTATCGAAATTCTGTTCCCTGCAAGTCAGTCTTCATTGAACCATTGGATGTAAAGCAACCAATCCTGACAGAGACTAAAGCCGGAAATTCTTCAACTTAACCTGTTTTCTGGCTGAATGTTATGTATTCCAACTCCCAAGGCCTTGACATGTCCATGGGTTCAAGTCTCAACTGTTGACTCAGTCATTTTTTTTCGGATCACTTTTCCCATGGATCCGCATTGAAGGACACACCACAAGCACCGCAGGCAAGGAGTTGGGGTCGTTTCCTGTGGTGTCTCAGAGGTTGAGAGTGTGAATTCTCTGGCAAGAAAACATACGTTTCCTGAGCAAAAAGCCACTGTAATTCTCAAAGCTGTCTGAAGTACAGGCGAGGGACAAAGTGGTAGCAACCTTTGACAGGCATAACTTGGGGCCCAACGAAACAGGGTTGGACATTTCAATAAACATGTTGCAACTCGCGTTTTCCCGCGGCCGTTTTCAAAGTTTCCTGCTGGATGCGGACCGACGGCGATGAGGGATGCATCAAGGTGGGAAAGGGATGTGACAAGGAACTGCGGATCGGTGGTATAGGAACTGGGTCATGGGCAAGTTAATTCAAGTTATATATCACCTAACCATTTAACAGATAGTATACCACCATGGTGAAAGGTATCACCCCACTTTTATCTAACTGGGTTAGTATCACCTACTTTTATTAAGTTCCGGTAAGTGGACTCAGAGGACCCCAGTCAAGGAATGAGTCTGCCGCATTTCTGCCCCGTAGACTTGAGACTCACGAACCTCTTGAGTCTCTTGCAATGGGCAATAGAAAATCCACCGGTTTAGAAATAGATTTCTTTTGTAAAAATGTAGGATTTCTATTGCCATATTGGAGTTTAACAGAAAGTTGTAGGGCATCAACCTTATCCATGTTACTTTGAAATGCGTTTTGTGCACTTCATAACATAGCCAGCCTTGTGAAGATCGAAGGGATGTCGGAAAAGTTGGTCAGAAAAACTGGCAAAAAGTTGCACAGATTGGGGGCAGATAAGATGAATCGTATGGCGACATTGACCGTCTGACCCCTTGATGGCTGAATATTTGGAACAAAAGTAGTCCCAATCTGCGGCCCATATTCAATTCCAACACATCAACCTGCAACGTGGAAAATTGCACCTCCCAGGTTCAGCAGAGTCTTTTCAAAAAAACTCTGTCTTTAGTGATTCAACTCCCATGCAATCAGGTCCCACTAAATGTTACCATGTAAAGATGCAAGTGCAATATTGCAATGTTGCCTCTGATTTTCCTACAAACAGGCGCTGTTCTTATTTCGCGATTCCAAAATTCAGTGTCTGTATATACACAAAAACTCATCCGGATGTTTGTCATCGGGTTTTTCATCCGGATAGGTTTCTTCCACCGTGACCTGGGTCCAAGCAAGTATCGCTGTATGATGCTGTATGGGTCCTCCTTTCGCAGAAAAAGTTAAACATAGCAGCAGGAATTTGAACCTTCAACGGAAATCTCCTCAACCGAATTCTTGAACCAACCGTCATATGTGTCTCGAAACGTTCATCTGTTTGTTTGCTTGTTATTTGCCTCTTTACAAGGCCAAAGCTTCAAACAACTGCCACCTAACATCCGTTGACACATTGCGGCCACAGTTGCCACGCAGCGGGTCCACATACCACTCTGAGCCATGGCACCCCGTGCCGATGCAAGGGAAGTGTTGCTGGAAACAGAAGTCGCTGGGGGCGCCACGGTGATGGATGCGTCACTGGTGCCGTGGCGAACTTTTCAGTGACACCTTCCGGTAGTCCTCCTTGGCTTCAGGTATTTTGCATTGAATCATGCTCCAATTTTACTGAATCGAACTGATACCTGATACCTACGATATCCAAGGAATCCAAAACCCCATCATACCCCTTTCAAACGACGGCCCTGCTCTTCATGTTTCTGTGTTTTGAAAAATCTTTTGCCAAGGTGAAGATCTTGGATTTCATGTACAAAGTGGAGCTCTTCCAAAAGTTCCTTTTTCTAGGTGGTGGCAACTCAAATATTTTTTATGTTTACCCCGATCCTTGGGGAAATGATCCAATTTGACTAATTAATGCTCTTGCAATGGGTTGAAAACCACCAACTAGTTTTCGAAACGGCATTTGTTTGGGAGGAACGGAGAATTCGAAGAGAGTTCCAATTTTTTGCGTGGATGTTTGTCCGAAGTGGACTGACCTCCCAAGGTTGGATGCTGAAGAGATCTTGCGTTTGGCCAAGGCCTTTACCCATCGAGAAGTCTTGGATGGAGAGCGGATCGTGTCTCAAGGTGTGGTCCAAATGGGTAGGGTAGTTGATGCTTCAGAAATCTGGCGGTAAACTCACCAGTTGAGGGAAGGGGTAGTTTATCGAATCTACCTTTATTTACGATGGGTTTTAGCACCATCCCAGGTGGTTGTTGGGGATTTCTGAACTATCAACAGTAGGAAATTAGGAAGACATGCTTTCGCTGGGAAGTTTTCCACCAGAAGTGATGGTTTCAATGGCTGGCCTGGTTCAGGGAACATAAGGGTAGTTTGTTCATGAGATTTGCAAAGTAGTGTAGATTCAATGCATGACGTTGCACTGTTGTGCTGGTCGCCCTAGAAAGTTGATTTTGAGAAATGGGGTTAAAAGCGCGTCAACTTATGAATCTGAATATGTATGTAGTCACAGAATACCATGACCAACAAGTATGGACGTCTCTCATGTTGTCTTTACTGTGAAGATGTTTGGTTCACATCACCAAAGTTGTTAAGTCTACTTTCAAGTATACCTGGAACTGAGACATGACCCTTGTTTTGATTTGTTAAAAGGCCTTGTTTTGGAGAAGTGATCTTCAACAAATAGATGTCATGGCTGGGTATCACTCCACTTCAACTTCCTTGCAGAGTGCCCATCTCTTGGGTCACGTTTTGTGGCTATCTATCCGACTCTCCACCCATCCTGCCTATTGGAACTGATGATAAGGACATTTCGCAAAAGTGTGATGGGAGATCTTACAAGGATTTACAAATTACAAAGTGACACAATCTAATTTTTTTTGGTCGTTACAACTCGTGAAAGCTGATCTTTGGGTTTGTTGCCAGGTGAGGAGGGCTATGAGCTCTTCTTTATCGAAGCGGGCACCGTCTCAGTGCTTGCTATAGAAGGTTCTGAGGAGAGGGAGATCACCACACTTTCGCAAGGAGCCTCGGGCATGGTCGTTTTTTTCGAAAGTCGTTCCCTTGCCTTGCAGAATTTTGACCATAGGCATCCTGTCTTGAACAGATAGCACGTGATTGTGCGCAAATTTTTGTTGACCCTCAAACTGAATGATTTAATTGCTTCGTATGATCATCTGTGGTGCCTTTGGTACCGTAATTTTGGAGCCATGGCCACTGGAAAAAGGACCAAAACCCGAGTTCACCAACTACTTGTAGAGACTTTCCATTGAGAGGCTGAATAGCTTTCTTTTGAAAAGATGGACAAATTCTATAACATTGGTAGAGCCAACATTAGTATCATGTGGTACTTGTACCAATACTTTGCTGTTCTTTATCAAATTCTTTTTTGAATATTCTATTTTTATTAGGTGCTGGCTCTAGCATTTTCTGTTCCAACCCAAAAACACCACAAAAACCACAGCTACAGCCACCCACCGTTTCCCCAATGCAAGGAGACTACTTTGGCGAAACGGCTTTGGTTCAAAAGGCACCACGGAATGCCTCGGTAGTGGCTGTAGGAGAAGTGCGGCTGCGCGTCCTTAGTCGCGACCAATTTGAGGAGTTTGATTTACATCGAAAGTTGCAATTGGAAGTGAGTGACTCGGCAGAATCTGGTTCTTGATTTCCGATTTGATTTGCAGAAATATCTCTCAAGTGCTTGGCGGCTGAAATGTGTTGTTCTCGTCTACACAATTGGGAAACTCAATTTTCAAAGTCCCCAATCAAGTTGAGGACATACCAGCATGAAGAACGGGCTCCAAGAACTTCTTGGAGACTTGGTCACCATGAGAACTTTCTGCAAAGCGATGCTATTAATTGGTGCTTACTTTCTGATAGCTGTGCTGATTTTTTCGAATCTGGAGGGGTGGGATGGTTTGGACGTGATCTATTTCTCCATCATCACACTCATGACCGTGACTTAGCTGATTTCGGCTTAGCCCTGCTTCTGGTTCGGAGGTCCCAAATGCAAAACAGGTTGGTAGGTGGACCACTCAGCTCTTGGAGAATTATGTAGCATAAAGAAGAGGGCATTGGTTTTTAGAACTCAAAAAAAGCATGTGGATGCAGTACTAACAACTTGCTCTTTTAATTTTTTAACTAGATTACTTAAATTAAACACCCCAGTTCAGGTTGCATTTTGGTCCAAGCACAAAAAATGACTTTCTGAAATTCAGTTATGTCATCCAAATGTGGTTGTTTCACTGAAAACGGGTTAGAAGTCCTGCTTTGTAACTTCATGTTGGGATTTTTCTGGGTGGCTTTTTTTTCTTCAACCGACAGCAAGCTCAGGTGGGTTATGGCGACTTTGCTCCAAAGCATTGGGGCTCAAGATTGACCTTGGTCTTTTTCGTGATGGCCTCCTTGATTTTGGTAGCGACCAGTATCGGGGAGCAGCTTGGTCAAAGTCACCCATGGGTGGAGATGCTTGAGGGTTTTTGGTCACAGGGAAAACGTTGCACCCAAAAAAATGGATAGCACAAAGAGGTACTCTTGATGGCTGAAATCCGGCTAACCAGTTGATGTTGGTAGTTTATCCCATTATTTACAAGGTTTTAGTACATCCCAGGTGGTGTATGTAGCTTTGTTTGAGACTCCTTTTTGGCTCAACTATTTGGGAAGGGACAATCCCAACCCCGACCTGAGAAAAAGTTGAATGTTGAATGACCCGAAGTTGAAAGAAAACACGCGCCATCCTACTGTTCTTCCCCCAAAAGGGCCGTGCAGAGAATAACGATGACTGGAAAAGGATAATATTCACCAGTTGCTATTTGCTTCATACGATCAAAGAAAGTTTAATTGAGAAACTTCCGATGTACGTGTTTTTTAAAGCGTAAAGCTGTCACTTTTCGTGGCATGCGCCGATGTGGGTGAGGGGGGTTCACACTAGATACACACCTTCCAACAGTTGTCTGCACAGGTTTTTAGAGACCCTGGTAGCACTGGAGATGCGCAACGAGAGGGCGCGCAAGGCTGGCGAAAATACCGGAGATTCTGTCAATTGGACATTGAAAGACTAGATTCTGCCAGGATTTTTTTTTCTAGAATTTTACAATGTTTTATACATCCCAGGTGGTTGTTTGGGATTACTTCCATCAACAGTATCAATGAACATGTTTACCAAGAGCCAAGATCCAAGGTTTTGACCGTTTTTTCCCGCCAGGCGCTACTGCTGCAGCAGGCGCGCGTTGGTGTCTTCGACTTCACGGGACAGCGGAAACGCTGGCGACGTCGCACGTTGGCGTGTGTCCTGGCGTTGCTGGGGTGACTTGGCGGCAGTGGAAAGTTGGTTTACCCAGAATTTTTTTCAGGCAGTTGGTGCTTGGGCTGTGTGTAATTATTTGCTTGGAACTTTGCCGCGTTATTTTTCGAAGTTTTGAGTTGAGATGTTTGTTTGGTTGAGAAACGTTTTTGTTTCGATATAGTAGCTTCAATGAGTTTCTGACCTTTGCAAAGAGACAGTTGTATGACGACACGGAGCCTAAATAAAGATGTCCTTGCAGATTCTGTGCAGAACTAGCGCACACAATCAGAAGAGTTCTATGGATGAGATCAGGAAACTATGAAAATTTGAGCTTGAGAGACTCTTAATTTTGCCACTGTATCAAATCCAAATTTCATATTCCGTGAAGGGTATGAAAGTTTGATTCGAGAAATGCAGTACCATAATTCTGTTCAATTTATTTCAGCTTTGCACCGGATAGCAAAGAGTACATTATAATCACAGCAACGACAGAGAGCGCTTGCCACAAAGACCAAGGAATCTAGAATTATGCCGTTTTCGGTGGGACATTGGTTTCTGTGTCAAGCATCGTGTAATATGCATGTTGAACTTGTAGTCTTTGATCCAATTCTTATCTTCAGATGTGACAGAAAGGAGGGGCAATTGGCGTAGAAGCAGCATGATACAACACGTCTTTATCTCGAAATTTGAACAGTTATGTTCCTTCTTTCCTTTCAGCAGGTCTTGGTGTTTTCGTTTCAAGACATGGGGTTTTATAACCCAAAAATCTAAGCCCCAAACAACTTCCCAAAAAACATTTTTGCAGAGCTTTCTTGGGGGTAAGGCTTTTATTGCTATGCTCCGTGGTGGCCAAAGTCATGGTGCGTGAATGCCATTCCTGGGTTGATGCTTTATATTTCAGCGTGGTGACGCTGAGCACGATTGGTTATGGCGATGTGACCCCCGGCTCCCAGTCCGGCACCCAGCCTTTCTGGATTTGTTTTTGAAAGTTGGAAATTGGGAGGTTTCAAATTTGATATCATATAATATGCACAATGTGTATATATATAATGATATATTTATTGTGATATATTGTATATTACTTGTTTTTTTAGGTCCTTTTAAAACTACGTCTTTTTGTGTCTTGAATTGGAAATAGCAAAACCTTGTTGACAAACATGATGTTTTAGCTATACATTTGACATCCATCCGATACACTTGATACTCGGTGACACCCATCATTTGATGGATCCCAGCCATTCCCGCGCCAGAAAACAAGTTCAATACCTTTGTTTTGTGAAACCTTTTATCAAGGTTTGAGCTGTCCAGTGAACATGCTAGTTAAAAAAACACCTTGGTGTCCTTAGAGCAACTTGTTACCAAGTTGGATTGGAACCCCAAAAATTTGGATTGGAACCAAGCGATGGATGACGACATATTTTTCGTAGTTTTCAAGGCCCGGCAGCCGGACGGCTGTTGGCTTCGTGGTTCTTTTTGGTGTACCTTTGTTCGGTATGATGTTGGCGCGCATTGTGGAGATTGCCTATGGACGTGCCAAACGCATTGGCCTACCAGCGGTAGTAGGTGCCTGAGGGAGATACAGAAAGATAAACATATCTTTTAGTGTCAAGGTCAAGGTTGTCAAGTTCTCTTCATGTTTTTTCAGGGTTCCAAATTGCACTTTTGGTTAAGATTCAAGTGGCCACAAATTGATGTTTTAGATTTTGGAGTAAAATGACCATCAATTTGTGCCCCCTTGAAACATTTCACTCTAAACATTTGCGTTTGATGTTGTTGTCCTGTTTACATGATGATAATGGTCATGATAATGTTCATAGATACAGGACTCTCTGAATATCAAAAAGAGTTCGTTCTTGCCAGCGCGCGCAACAGGTGGCTTGACCAATGAAAAGTTTGAACAACTCATTGATTTCACAGACAAATTGTGGCGTGCGGGTGGATACAATTCCAAGCCACAGGATGGGGCATGGGGTGTGTGGGGGAGAGATGACGACCTCAAAAGGTCAACGTGGGAGTCCAGGAATCACAAGCTGACATGATTCTCATTACTTTTCGTAAGCTCAGGTGTTTTGGATCTTAAAAACGCACAAAGAATGGCCTGACTCCATATCCTCGAAATCCATTTGTCCCCAAAAATACAGAAACAGATTTTCTACAAAAATCATCCCAAGTATCTTCCTTCAAGATATGGTTCCTAAACGCCACAGGAGAGTTTACGGGAGGAGATCACGCCCTTTGAATTCTTGTGCTTCATTTTGACACAGAACGAGTCTATATCCTTGGATGAGATCAAACAAATCATGGGCACCTTGGACATTCTTTCATTTCTTTGGAACCCAGGATGCCAGTCACCAGGAGGCTTATGAAGAATCCTTATCAGCACTTTCATTTGTGACCCTGTGACTGTTACTTTCGTGCAAAAAAATCCAATCAACGGCGATTTCGACTGCACCACTTAGGCAATTTCAGCGAGTTGGATGTGACCAAGACTGGCAAACTGGATCAGAGAACGGTCGATGAATGGCTCAGGCGACGGGGACCACACGGCCGGGGTGGATCACGGTGGTTGAGAGTATGCGGCTGGTAGGATTGCTTGTGAGATTTGAAAAGTTATGAAAGGTGGATGGCTCATGATTTGGAGAGATACAATGGTGAAGTTTCTGTTGGATTTTCATATGTATTCCGGGTTGGTGATATATGTAGATATGTACTTGTATATACGTAAAGGTTAGATTTACTTCAGCGCAGATGGAGGCTTGATATTGCTGGTTTACTCATAACCAAAATTTACTGATTAGATAGCAAAAAAGGGACTTTACAACAACAAGATTTCGAGAATGATACTGTTGCTCGCAACTTGCAGTGATTCTTGCAACATAAGTCGTGCGTTATGCTGAAGTCCCATGTTCTGGACTTTCCTCTTATAAATGGAGTGAAATAACCCCTAAAAGTGGCCATTTAACAAACAAATGGGTTTGCCTGGAAAAATATTGAAAAAACCAATATGGCAAACCAACATGGAACATGTTAAGCCCCTCACAAAGGGACTGGCTTCCCAACCCGTGGCCCTCAGCTCCGAGGCGTGGTTCCTGCAACCCGGAAGGCTTCTCCCCATCGCGGCCCTTGAAACGCTTGACGATGGCAAGTTCCAGTTTCGAAGCGACGCCATCCACCCGAAGTGGTTGACGCCCCAAAAAATAACAGAAGGAAGAAGAATGGTTACAAAACATGCTTCAAATGTGAGGTTTTCAATGTTTCTGTTTCCATTTTTTTGAAGATTTATATAGTAGTGATGAGTACTCAATACTTGTTGGAACTAGATGTTTAAGAACTTACAGCATTGTGGAAGATAATTAGATTATAGATGATAGATGTGAGTGCCAAAAGTTGAGTTATCAGTACTGAAAAGGAGATTCATCATCTCCACTCTGGGGTCGTTTATTCTATTAAGGCGGAGACCTATCTAGACTTCTAATCCACGTGAATTTCTATTATCTACACATGTAATATGTCTGTATGTTTTGGGTTACCTTAAGAATTCTGACAAAACTGCCTCACACAACAGCAGCAAGTGCAACAAGATCAGGTGAGTTGCGGCAAACGAAAGCCATGTCATTTCACACAGATACGAATGTAAATCTACAGATGTGTCAGAAATCCGAATCTTAATCACATCTTTCAGTTTTTTGTGTCCCACATACAAAAGGCATTTAAACCAATTGTGGATATTTTGTGTGTTTTGTTTCTTCCAGTGGACGCGTGAAAAAACCCGAAAATGATTTTGTGAATGGGGTGGAATCTTCCAAAGTGAAGCCACCTGAAAAACGTGCCATTCAGGTGATTTTTGCCTTAAGTGAAACCTCCTGAAATTTCCACTCTCCAGGGAACGATCACATATCCCATTTAAAGGCAGTTTAGCGTTTAGATGAAATTCTTATATGGGAGATGTGATCGTATCGTTCCCAGGGAAGGATATCGATTTACGGCCCGGACGAATCGTTAATGAAAGGGTTCCGCGAGAAAAAGCTCTTATGATCTGCCGACCATTCAGGTGGTATCTTCCAAAGAAACTCACATTGCAAAATCTCAGGTTAGTTGGTTAAACTGATGTTTCAAACCGGCTGCAATCTTTTTCTGCGATTGTGGCAAACAAGTTGTCCCCCAAACAGCTTGCTCTATTTGAAAGCATCATGACGGTAGAACATAATGGCGTGATTGTCGAACCTCAGCTGCTGGAGTTTTCCTGTTTCACCCTGAAGTGCATCTTTTTCCAGAGAGTAGTAGACTGTACAGATGCAATTTGAATCAACTTGGTACCCCGATTGGCATTTTCTTTGATACTAGATTCAGATATTGCAGTTTCCTGGAAAAAATAGGTATAGTTTCGACAACTGGATGGTGAAATCCTTCATACTTCCAACTTTTTTGTGTCTTCAAAAGAAGTGTGTGAAGACTCTTTTAGGGAAATTCCATCATTTCAAGCCGGAAGCTCTGAATATCTGTAAAACTGTCATATTTACAGGCATTGAACCAGCTCTGAATGGGAAAACTCCATGATTTCCTTTGACTCGGCGACTCAGCCGACCACACAACGAGTCCTTGACTCGACCGAGATGCATTTTGCCTGGTTTTTGGGCGTTGATGTGAAACAAGTTTTTTCGTGGGATGACTTTGCTAAGATGTCATCAGGTTTTGTGGATTTGGGGAGATGATATCACTGGATTGGTTCATGCTGAAGAAGTCTATCGCCCACCTTGGAAAATGATAGGACCCTACTTGGAGGATCATCTCATTTTAGTCACTCCACCATCTATGCAGATTCATGGGGTTCATGGGACAATCCAGGCTTCGAAGGTTTACAACGTCACATAGTGAGATCCTCATAGCTGCTGTTCAGGCGCATGGCGCATGGCATAGCTGGAGCGGATGCAGCAGAGATATGGTTACCGGTTCCTTTCAGAGGTGCCGCGGCTTGGTTGATGGTTCAGAAATCCGGTAAACTCACCAGTTGATGTGGTAAACTAGTTGAAATTTGGTAAAATCCCATTATTGACAGTGTTTTATACATCCAAACGGTGGTTTTCTTGCCGGATTTCTGAACCATCAACAGTATCAGGCTCCAGTAGAAATTTCCGGAAAACCTATCTACCACGTAGCGTTTTTTTTTTGATGGATTCCGATCTTGGGGAGAGATCTGTAGCCATGAATGTGGAATTGGTGTAAAAACGTCTTCTATTTTGGGGTGATATAAACAACATCATTTAGGTGATCAATTCTGAGGCTAAGAGCACAATTCTGGGAGTTCATGGTTATTGTGACTGGCAATTTCTCTAGAAAACCAATGTAACAAATGGAATATAAATACATACGTTTTTTTGCGTTTGGATACAGTAGCTCGAACACGTTTTCTTTAGGCCATAATTACATAGAAGCATCCATGTATGTTTAACTTGGTGAAATCCTTTTTGGCTCTTGGTCTACTTTGGCAAAACCTTTCCAGAAACGCCAAAAAAACATGGTCAATCCCTGCCACTTCCAGACAAATCGCTCCGTTGGAAGGAGCCATGATGCCGATAGTTTTTCTACCAAATGATGCCCCGTTTTCGACCGATCACCGCGCCGAAAATGAGAAAAAGGGTGTCGTTTTTTGGGGCCGCATTTCCGGGGGATCAGGATATGGACTTACACCTATGACTCCACAAAGGGGGATACATTCTGACGAAAAAAAGTGTGGCCTTTACAGGCCCTGGTTTTCTCCAAGGTCTTTTTTTAAAACCAATTTCAAGTTGTGACAAATGGGGAGGTGATATATTTGTATAATGCATTCATTTGTTGTGATTCTCACACGTTCATACCAAATTGGGGTTATTACTTGCTATCCAGTTATAGCAACTGGCAACAAAGTACACGTCGCACGTTTCGATCCATCGGAAGGTGGACAAAAGCCACTTCAAGTTGGAAAGCCCAGTGTCGAACGTCAGTTCATCCACCAGCATTCGTGTCACGACATGGAGGAGGATCATGATCCACCCTCCAGGGAACTAACATATCCCGTCAAACGGGAACAGGAAAATCATCGATGCGAAAGTGCCGGCGATTGTAGGGGATATGTGATCGTTTCCAGGAGGGCAAAAATCTTCAATGCTTATAAAGTGTATCACAAATCCTGATAGAACTAGGTGGCCAAAAATACCCAAACTTTGGGTATTTCTGCTTCACTTCGGGAATCGTGAATTGGTGTGACCCTGAGGCCACAATAGATGAAACTGTAATGAACATCTGGTTGAGTTGCTTCGAAACTAAGGCACCAAAGGGGCGAACCAGGCGAACCCCATGAGAAAAATCCTATGCAACCCTCACGTTTCATCCCGAAAAATCGGTAATTTCGGGATAATAGACTAGTTATCTAGATAGTTGTTTCAAATCTTTTTTATTTTCACCCCTATTTCAGGAAATGATCTATTTTGACTATATAATCTTTTTCAAATGGGTTGAAACCACCAACTAGTTATGATCTTATTGATAATTATGGGTGGTTCCGAATCATCCCAAGTAATAAGGTAAGTACCCACCAGATCAAAATATAATACATACTGTTGATGGAAGAAATCCGGCTAACCAGTTGAGGTTGTTAGTTTATCCCATTGTTTACAGGGTTTTATACATCCCAAGTGCTCCATTAGGTGCATCACTACCCAAACAACATGGGCATCTTCACAAATGATGACATGCTGGGGCCTGGATTTTGTTGCAGGCAGTTAATGTTTTGAAGATGCCAAATTCTCAGGCGGCCATTTCGTTTCAAAATGTTTCACCTGTTTTGATGATTTACGCGTGATATTTGAGATTTTTTGATGTCAGTCCCAAATGTAGAAGTGGTTTCCGCAGTGACTGGTGAATCAATTGCTGTCCTTGAAAGAGAGGAGTTTGCCGATGCCTCGGTGAAGGCGTTCAAGCAGCGCTTGGCACAGCAGATTGGCATTCCACGATTTCGACTACGGCTCCTCCAAGGCAATAGACAATTGGATGATGATCAAACCTTGGCCCTAGGAGTTGTACAGCTTGTGAGAGTGGAGTTTCTGCCTCCAGATATGAAACAAGATCGCGAAATGCTGGCGGCATGTCGCCAAAATAATGACAAACTGCTTGAGCGGCACCTGAACCAGCCACGAAGTCCCTGTTTTGAAGATGCAAATGGCATCACGCCCTTGTTTGTGGCAGCCTCCAGTGGAAGTCTCAAATGTGTACTTCTACTTCTTCAAGCAGGGGCAGATAAGGACAAAGGTCGGGAGGATACTGGAGCAACACCTCTTTTCATTGCAGTTCAGAATGGGCACTTTGAAGTTGTCCGATTTCTGGTGGAGTCAGGTGCCGACAAAGACCAAGGCACAACAAACGATGGAGCAACACCTCTTTTCATGGCAGCTAAGAATGGGCACTTTGAAGTTGTCCGATTTCTGGTGGAGTCAGGTGCCGACAAAGACCAAGGCACAACAAACAATGGAACAACACCTCTATACATAGCAGCTCAGAATGGGCACCTTGAAGTTGTCCGATTTCTGGTGGAGTCAGGTGCCAACAAAGACCAAGGCACAACAAACCATGGAGCAACACCTCTATGCATAGCAGCTCAGAATGGGCACCTTGAAGTTGTCCGATTTCTGGTGGAGTCAGGTGCCAACAAAGACCAAGGCACAACAAACAATGGAACAACACCTCTATACATAGCAGCTCAGAAGGGGCACCTTGAAGTTGTCCGAATTCTGGTTGAATCGGGTGCCAAGAAAGACCTAGGCAGGACAGATCATGGAGCAATGCCTTTTTTCATAGCAGCTCATCAGGGGCACCTTGAAATTGTCCGATTACTGGTTGACTTCGGTGCCAACAGGGACAGGGGCATGCCTGATAGAGTACGACGACCGGGCCCGAGGCCAGCAAAGACCAAAGCCAGACAAGTTTTAGAAGACCGGGCCCGAGGCCAGCAAAGACCAAAGCCAGACAAATTTTAGACAAACACCACAGGAGGCAGCAACCGTCAAGTGCACCGTGAAATTGTCCTAGTTTTTGCTGTTCTTTGCCATGAAAACCTGGGGGGTTGTTTTACAGAAGTCCCATTGGCCACAAGATGGTTGTCTTCGTCGTTTGTGTGCTCACGGGGGTCACTTTCCGACTTCAGAGTTGCCGGCTTGAACCTGGAAATAGTGCGAAAAATTGGCATGAAAAGATGCTGCGCCTTCCAAACATGGTTCCGTGGAAAAGGCTCAGAACCAGTAATTTTTGTTTCAGTTCCAACCACCGCCGGGATCGGGGAACCACTTTCCACGGCTTCACCCAAAAGGTAGTTCCTATTGGTGCCACCCGTCACCCGACAATCAAATATTTCGTGAATATGAAGTGAAATCATCTACGGCAAGTGGTTTTACAACAAGCCGCCTTGTTTCCGACAGGTTAAACCATTGCTTCCATTCGAAAATCTGCATGAAACGGGTCTGAAACTTGTATTCAAATTTGTGGGGTGAGAAAAAAAATCTAAAAAACAAGTCCATATCCATATCTTGTCAAAAGATATGGGATATGTGATCGTTCCCAGCAAAGGTACCTGCTAAATAGAATTCCAACAGGGTTATCACGGTCCACCGTACACTCCCAGCGATTCAGTTTTGAGGTCCACCGCCCTGGCATGGGAAGAGGTGCCAATTGAAAGAAAGTGTTTTTGTTTTGGGGCGGGTTTGTTCAACACTCTCGGTGTGGAAAATGTAGCTGGTAAAGGAACAGTTCCACTGTGTTTGAGATCTGTTTCCTTATGAAAAGTCATGATTTTCTAGTAGCTGCGGTTGCAAAAACTACCTGTTTTGGAAGGTTATAGTTGATGGTTGAAACTGGGATTTTGTCCTTTGAATGTTTGGCAGAAAGGGTTTTTTGCCAGAGTGATTATTTGTATTTGCGAACGTTAGATCCAGCTCTTGAGCGTATGTTTGACAAGGATGCAAGTGCAAACTGAATGACTGACTGGCGGACACGGATACGGAATAAGCTTGGGGCTGAATGAGCCCCAAGTCTAACGACATGTTTACAATCTATACAGGGATGAGTCGTGATTTTCTTTCAAACTAGTTGGTTGGCGGCTTGGTTCACAAATACTCTTGTGAATGACACGATTGTACCATTGTATTTTTCAATGTGATATCTACTATGTAATATCTACCATTGTATTTTCCATTGGAAAAAGGGAACCTAGTTCACAGCAAACATCTTGTGACACATTGATTGGACAAAACGAACCCTAAAAGCAGCAGAGCTTGAAAATACACCGTTTGGAATCGTTTGGATGTATAAACAACTGACAAATCTTGTAAATTAATGGGGAATAAACTAGGTTACCAACCTCAAGTGGTTTTCTTGCCGGATTTCTGAACCATCAACCAACTTTCAACCTACGTAGAATCGTTGTGTGAATTTTCGGCCAACGTTGTGCAGGTTTTGGCCAATGCTGACGGCAATCTGCTGTGTGCCTGCCTGCCAGAAGCTTGCTGTCCGGTGCGGGCTCCCTTGGTTGGGGGCTTTTGGCTACCCTCCATAACAGCAAACGCCCCTGAAAACAAGCCGAAACCCAAAAAGCCTTGTCTTCCAATCATCTATTTTCAGGTCCAAATCCCAGACCGTTTGTTTTTATGGAGGGTAATGTTTGGCTGATGTTTGTTGAGTTCCACTTGGGCGCTTGGTGGGAAACCTCGCACATTTTAGCGAGGTCCTACGACGCCGCTTGGCGGGCCGGCGATGGCTCCTACAGGTCCGAAACCATGAATCTGAACTGGAAAAGGGAACATGAGCAATGAAAAAGCAACCTAGTTGTTTACTCTTTCTCCCATAATCATGGAAGTGGAAAATGGCTGTATTTGAAAGGTATCTACTGTTGGAGGGACTCAAATTTCACTTCCATGATTATGGCAGGAAGTGTAGGTTGTTTTTTGGGGGTGAAATACTACCCATTTGTTATAGGGTTTATTGCATCCCATTATAGGGTATATAGGATGTAAGGTACCCTGGTGGTTATAGGGTATATAGGGGATTATACTACACAGTTATTAGTTATATGGGGATTCTGATAAACCATTATAAGGACCAGTACCATGAATATCCACGACTTGAATTCATTTCACCAACAACAGGAAACTATTCAAAGCCTGAGAATCTCAAGTCCAAAGCTAAGCAGATTAGATGGTTTATTGAAAGTAAGCCAAAATGGCCGCTAGCCTTCTTTAAAGGATGTCCTTTTTTGTATGATTTTCATCTTCAAAAGGGGTTTTTTGATGATCCAACTGGCCGGCAACACACCTGCTGACCAGGGTGGCATTTGCTTCGCCGTGAGTTCCGCGGTGCTCTCCGCCGTGGTGGCCCGCAGCGTGGCGGCTGCGGAAAATGCGGCGGCCGCCGGGCCGGCCTCCTCCTGTGGGGTGGCGCGCAATGCCACCACGACATGCCTGGGAGCCCGTTGACGATTCAGACTTTTGGAATCCCCGTTAGGTCCTCGCCTGAGTGCACAGAGAAACCGCGAAAAGTTCCACGAGTCCCGTGTTGTTTTTTCGACGAATATACCCGGTTTGTCTTGTAAAGCAAAGCTTAGGATATCAATGGCTCAGAACTCCAATATACTCGATTTATACAGATATACCGATATACCAACTGGAAAGGATCGATGGCGATCACCACTCCCATGTATTGGTGTATCATAGGCCCTTACAAATCTACTTTCAGTACGGTGGTCATCACGGTGTATATCATTACACGTCCTTGACCCTAAGCCAACTCCAAGAATCTTTCTGAAAGGCACCCCATTTTACCTTGAGGTGTCCCTTGGCAACTAGCGGGAACCCATCTCTTTGATCGAAGAACAGGCTGGTGGAGTGTTGCGCTCAAAAATCAATTTGGAATATCCTCATTTTAGAATGGCAAGAACCACATTTACCAGGTGATTCAATTCGCGACCAAACTTTATCCCCTATTTCAAGTTTCACGATTCACCAACCTTTGAGTTTGGGTCACGTTTTCACTCTGGATGTCTAGGTTGCTGGGTAATTCCTTAGGTAAACCTGCTTGGGTATTTGGTCATTTCAGGTCAGACTTCCACACCAACCCCATGTGGGATGTTTTGCGTTTTAAGAACATGCAAGGAGGCATGGGTGTACAACTTCTTTATGAAGTTTGATGATTTTGTGTTGAAAAACCTGCAAGATTGCTATCAAACTTCTTCAAAGAAGAAGCTTCAAAGAAGAAAAGCCTGTTGCCGAAATGCCATCGATTTGTGATCCAAGTCCCATAATCTTAGCAACGTGCGATCAAACAGTTGGAGGAAAAAGATGCTTCATTGTTGCCGGGTATAATTCTGATAGCACTTCATGTGGTATGTGGGTACAATAAATACGAAAACTGGAGCTTAGTGCATACTGAAACCAAGAGGTACTAGCTAAGGTACTTTGATGGTCAACCTGAGGATACTTCTTATGAACTTCACCGGATGAAACTGATGACACCTGAAGAATGACTTACCTCACTTGCAAACAAGATCACAGCCCACCGGAGGAGCTTTCTGGCCAAAGGATCATTCAATGATGATGGTTGATTGATCAAGGTTGATCAACCCTTGAATCACCATAGAGATCTGGCAATCTTTTGTGGCCTTTTTGGGATGGTGAAACATGACCCTTTCACAGGTTGTTAGTGACCCTCCAACAATCGGGGGTAAATTTTGGTCACAAGTTGAATCACCTGGTCACATTTGTTTTTTTGCCATTCCAAAATGAGGATACTCCAAATTGATTTTGGGCACAACACCCTTGTAATCACCATTTATGTATATATATATATGCATGTATATATATATATATTTTTATATATACAGAGATTTTCTTTTTCTAAATGTTGGATTTGTGTTTTTCCGTCCGGTGCTTTTTCGCCTGAAAACCCACCCTCGCCTCCATTTCGGAAGGCGATCTGGAAATGGATTTGGCCAATACCTTGGAGGAGAGCTGGAGGTAGTTGTTCCCCAAATATTCACCCATATTGCCCCTAAAACAGGCCATTATATAATCCATATATAGGTGGTATATGCTGGTGTATATATATATATCTCTCTCTCTTTGAAGGGTACTCAACTTATGGCAGAATTTTCCCAAAATAACTTCACACCTTTCGCCCACAGGACTGTTGTGGTGGCTGCGATGCTGTGGATGAATGTCAGGTCTGGAGAATTTTTTTGCGTCCGACATTCTAGTGCACTGCTGGTTGTTTGCGAGAGGGGATTGCAAAATGTGTGGTTGAAAATGAGGTGATTTGCACAAACACAGTTTGGTAGCTCGCAATTTCTGGTCAGCAAAACGTTCGCATTCCAACTTGCGTGTGCATTTTCGCTCAATCCAAATTTGGGCCAATCGCTCAATCCGCTGACGAGTTGAGAATCTCTTCATGTTGATTGGCCAAGTTGCAACTAGATACACCTCTACTTCGTCGAATTTGCCTTTGATTTGGACTTCAAGAAGCCGCCCATCGTTTTTTTCACCTCATGAAGATCTTTTTACAAAATTCTCAGACCTTTCAGCCAGGCATGGATCTTTGAGCGAGTGGCCAAACGTAGGGGAGCTCAGGTCTGCGTTACGTTTGGTCCCTCACATGTCGTCATGTTTGCTCAGGTTGCCGTTGGATCCGCTTTGAGGATGAGGTGTGTCATCGAAGTCCCGAACATCTTGGTGCGGAGCCGCAACGGGAGATTGTGGCAAGTTCACCTGGTTGTTTAGGGTTGATAGGGGATGAAATGCGAGCCAGGTATGTGGATATTATTTCATAAACCATGAAATAAGGATCCCTATGAAACAACCAGTATTTGAAGGAAAGTAAGAGGGTTTGTTTTGTTGCTCAAATGATGATAAATACAATCTGTGACTTTTGACTAGTAGATTGAAGTAATGTAATATTGAATCATGTTCAAGAGATTTTTTCTAGATGAGTAACCCTGGATTTTTTTTCCCATTCTTTCCCGAAGAAATATGAGTTCTAACCACCTGTGATTTGTTTTGAGACTGCTTCAAACAGCATGGATGTTGTTTTGACCTCCCTAGGATTTATCTTTGGGGGATGCATAATCACTGAAATCCACGTCAATCCTTTTAGGCTGCAGATGCTACACACACTGGGGCACCGTTCGGTGGTCCTGGTGGTGAAGGGGAGGATCATCCTGGTGGTTAAATGAGATGACGGCTAGTGGAGTGTGATAGTTAAAATGACTCGCTTATGCAGGTAGACTCGGCGGAATACTTGGGAGGATTGGAGTGATTGGAGATGTGGTTGTAATCATAACTAGCATTCATTCAAGTATACATGTATTGAATAAGCAAAACCACTGGGAGGATCACTCCGCTGCAAGTGGGGTCTTTTGTGATCTTCCCTGCACAATCACTTAGATGTATATATATATATTATACATTGATATACTTTGTATCTCAATATGCAGTACATATACTATGTAAATACAAATTGACTTGTTTTATATACAATATGGTATCTCTTCTCTGTATCCATATATAAATATACATATAAATATATGTTTTGATCAAAGCCTTTCGTTGTTTTAGACTTAAACTTAATATGATATGTTGATATTTGGGGATGAAATCCTACCCAATTATATGGGGATTAGTTCATAAACCATTATAAGTACACTCCCTGGAACTAACAGTTCGCACCTGAAAATGGATGATTTTTTTGGATGCGTGTTGTTTTTTGGGGGGATGGCCTAATTTCAGGGGCGTTTGCTGTTCGTTCCAGGGAGCGTAAGGATCCTTTTCTCCTACTAAAAATGGAAAATGGACCCTTTGAAGATGTATCTCCTACTAAAAATGGTGTTATTCCATGACTATGTTAGTTTACCAGAGGGTAAGGATCCTTTTTTTTAAACAACCAGGGATGACTCTTCCGGATTCGTGGCCTCCGACTGGGTCGGGTCACACCTCAGAGGCCTTTGGCTTCAAGGCGACGTCCAATTTGGTGTGGCTGACGGCCACCTGAGAATTTCGAAACACCCTTAAGGGGTGGTGCGGTTCAAAGTAGTTGAAATGACTGGCCCCTCTCCAAATAAACAGGGTGGTTTGGAAAGTGTTTTAGTCATTTTGTTAAGATTGTCAAGTCCCTGTTTGGGAAAGAGTAAACCATCACCCGGACCTAGTCATAGCATGTCATAGCGCAATAGGTTGTGGCGACCAGCTGAGCTTGTTTTTGCTCATAGGTCATCAGTTTTACTGGTGAGAGAACCAGCAGGTAAAGAGAAGAGTTGACGAACACAACACGCCTTACATTCTGACCAGTTTCTACGGCTTCATATTACGATCAGTTTAGAAGCGAAATCCTTGAAAGACCAACACTAATATCACCTAACATTTCAGAAAGACTATAATTCACCCACATGAAACTGGTGTTACCAAATACGATCATTGACCCACTTATGTTACCAAATTTTTCACCGATTTCATAAGAAATTGCCTGATTTCACTCAGTTGGTTTCCACACTGTGCAGTCACGAATTCCCCCTTTCACGTCGTCATGACAGCCCTCGACGACTTGGGCAAAGCGCAGCGGAAAGAGTTGGGCAAAGCGCCGCGGGTGGGACATGGCACCAGCATCGTCACAAAAACATCTGAAAATGTACCTCAAAACATTGGAAAGTTAAAGACATCAAAATCAGTTGGAGGCAAAACAGATGGAAAGACCATGGATTCCTAGAAAGGATTATGCAGCTGTTCCATCTATGAGTAGTGACTATTGAGTGATGGTTGTTTCAAGTTTGGCACATTTGAGCGCTTCGTTTGGCCCGGACACCCCCAGCATCTTCCGTTGACATGGCTGCAGCTTGTTCAAAGCAAAACGGACAACATCGAATGCTCAGAGTTGTTGCAGAAGCTTGTGATTTCCCACAAAAAAAGCCAGCACCTTTTCAATCACGCCCGAAAACAGCATGAAAGAAATGATGTACCAAATGACCCATGAAATCTCCACCAGGAAGCCGAGGTAAGTTATCCTGAATCCGAAAAAAATAGTGACTAGCAACATTCGTAACTTCCCCCAGAAGGATCCAAAAGAAAAAACCTTCAAGTTGGGCGAATGTCCTTTTTCTTTCCCCATGGTATCACCTTCACCCACGCAACCATTGGAGGAACTCTAGACACCTGGACAACTGCACAACCTTCGAGTTGTTGGTGAAATTCGTGAAATTTCTCCCAGATGTGTGTTTTCCTTGTTGGGGACCACGTTCTGAAGTTCTAATTTTGTTGAACAAAATAACGCCCAAGGCGGCTCGTTTTCAATGCTATGTGAGATGAATTTGAGTGCAACAGTACAGTCCTTAGAGGAAGGAAACGCCAGAGTGCATGCATCTTGGCTGGAAGATTGCCTTTTCACATATTTTCACATGCTTTGTACAATTGTATTTCTGGATTTCACCACTTGCACTCCGAAAGCAAAGCTTAAACCACCCTTGTGAACTCACTATAGGGTTATCCAAAAGATCTAGCGGTGGGAGGTAACACAGGATGGAAATTCCTAGTCCCCAATCCTGGGTAGTATCAACATTTGTGAGCTTTGCCCCGATCACTTGCGGGAGGTTCAACGAACCAAGTTTTGGCTACCTATTTTTCATGGCTGAACAGCCTCATGTGTTACGGCAATTTGTTTGGACTGTGATATTCAGCTATTTGAGGTCCCCAATAATAGGTAGGTGACCTTGACTTGGCTCAGTAAATCCGATTCGATTGAAACATGGGGAGATCGATTTGTGAGGACTTTAGAAATTGATTATCAACTCAGTTTCAGCTCTGTCCTAGGTGGTTCCAAACATTTTTTATGTTCACCTCTAACCCAATTTGACGATCATATTTTTCAGATGAGTTGGTTCAACCACCATCTATTTGTTGTAAGGTCTCCGTTAATATTGACGCCAGCCAGCGTTTTCATGCAAATCTTTGTTTGGTGATTGATGTCTCTGGCTCCATGCAGTTGCCAGCAGCCTTGAAAGATCGTGAAGCGATGCTCGGGTGAGAATACTTTACCCCCCAGAAGTTTAAACAGCAAGTTTGCCCCTGAAACATTTACAAAATACCAATAGATAATAGGATGGTCTTCCTTCCAACCACCATTTTTTAGGGGGCGAAGTGATAAACTTCGGTGGTGTATATATACATATATACATATATATACACATCATATATTTTGGATTTACCCCCCACCCAGGAAAACGGTGGCAAATGAGTCGGTTTAGCTCGAGACCTTGCAACCAAAAGTAGAATCACCCCATAGATGATCGTCAATCACGAACGTGTTTAGGGATTTTTTGTTCACCTATAAATGGAGGAGATAGTTGGTAGATGGCAACTCTGAACTTGTTAGATATGTATATATACATACATATATATATGAATAAATATATATATATATTCCATGTTCCGCAGGCCGCCCCCCCACCCCCACCCCAATGGTTCTAGATAGTTTGGATTGTGTGTATGTTCAATATTCAGTAGATTCAGGATCAGGTCAAATCTCAAAATATTCAAAAATGGATCAGTTTATGTCGCCACCCTTTTGCTTCGCAAGAGTGTCAATGCCATACGTGCATTTTTCAGTGTTCCTTTGCGCACCCTGGATACATCTGTTGCCATGCTTGAGACAACAGGTAGACGGTTGGAAGTCTGGCCATGGCCCATGCAATTCAAACAAATGCTAATATAGTAAATAGTATTAATTAGGATACTTTTCAAATAACAACAGCAACTAGCAATACTATATCAATACTATTACAACAATAAAAATAATGTTAAAATAAATAACAACAGTTTACACACGTTGAATGGTGATATGATAACATCTAATAATATAAATTGCAATCCCGATATTAAATTACAATCTTCTAATCATTTTACAAGTATCAAGGGGAAGAGACATTGAAAGACCGCGGATTTCGATCAAACGTTGAAGACAGAGACAGAGACTGCCAACATTTCCAGCTCTGTCCGGCATCTCAACGCACCTGCCATTTCGATTTCAATTGGTTTTACACGATTCTATGTGATCCCGCTACCAAAGTTTAGGTGAGCGAAGTGCAAAAATACATGGTGAAGCTGGCACAGAAGGTGAAGGCCAACAATGTCCTCGATGGAAGCGCTGTTTGTGTTGCTGTGAGCACTGCAATTCGTTCAGAATGCTTTCATGCGGACACGTACCATGTCAAGAGACGGCCAAAATTTTTCGGAATCCAGACATACATGGTCAAGATGGCGAAGAAGATGAACTCCGCGGGGGCCCTTGCTGTTCAAATGGATAGCTACCAGACTCTCCTGCTCGCCAGGGCCAGGCCTGGTGGCACCAGGCACCTTGGTACCCTGCACAGCAGTCTTGGAAGCAATTCAATGAGGCTGGGGTCCAGTTGATGCTACAAACGAGGGGTGGATGGGTTGCTGAACATTTTGGCCATGTGTGAAAGAAATTGGAGGCATCGAATGATATAACATGTAAATTTTTCCTGAAGTTGGAATGACATCGGCGCAGTTTTTTTTCTCTTTTCGATTCAAATTTTCGACAAATTTGCAGCATTCACCAGAAATTAAGGGTTTTTTGCAGCCAGAATCGTCCAGGACGACTACTCGACCGTGCTCGATCCTAGCACGATCTCGGCGGAAAGAAAGAGAGAAGTTTGGAGCCCGAGCAAAACCAAGAGATGTTTGGCATAGTCAGCAGTTACAGAGAGGACTTGTATTCAACCGCGCTCGATTTGGGCGCTAGGTGTGGTTCAAGCACGCCAAGGCCTCCGCGCAAAATTTGAAGGAATACCAATCCTTCATGATGAAGGTTGCGAAGAGACTCAACAGCTGCGAGGTGCGGTAAAACTGTTGAAATCTTGACGGCGCCTGCTAGTGTGTGCTCACGTCAAGGCGTCATGTTCTACCGCACCACCTTCGCCAGAGGCGCCTGCTGGACAGTTGCCTCAGGAATACCAATCCTTCATGGTGAAGCTGGCGAAGAGGACGAGGAGCGCCGAGGTGCGGTTGCTGACAATGAAATGCAAAGAGATGATGGAACAGCAGGGCACCCAGTTCAACTGCCAGGTGTTGGAAAATGCTGATCAGTCTCAGGAAATTTCGAAATGCATTAAATGCAAAATATTGCAAAATAATTGATCGAATGTACTTCGAAATTCGAAAGCTTCTTAATTTGTTGGCCAAGTAGCTGCTTCATCTCGTACTTTGTTGCGACTTTGTTACATTGTTGTTGTTGTTGTTGTTGTTGTTGTTGTTGTTGTTGTTGTTGTTGTTGTTGTTGTTGTTGTTGTTGTTGTTGTTGTTGTTGTTGTTGTTGTTGTTGTTGTTGTTGTTGTTGTTGTTGTTGTTGTTGTTGTTGTTGTTGTTGTTGTTGTTGTTGTTGTTGTTGTTGTTGTTGTTGTTGTTGTTGTTGTTGTTGTTGTGCTGGAGGCGGTTACCGTCTCGCAACGTTTCTGAAGTCTTTTGGGTTCATGTTGTTCGCGCATTTTGTTGATTTTTTGTTGGCGCTTCCAGCTCTTGGACCTTGGTGGTGCGCGACGCGGTTAGCCTCATCGAAGCAGCCACTGGGACGGAGACCAGCAGTTGCTCCAAGCTCAGACGCTGATGGTCGTGATTCGTGTCGCATCCCGATGCCATGCGATGTCCCGATGCTCAGGGCGCTGAGAAGGCTGAACATGTGCCTTGAGAACGAGCCTCGTGGAAGACGTTCTCGCCTCAGTCGTTTTACCATCTTACCATCCACTGATTTCGGAGCGGACAGCACCGTGACCTGTGCGTTCAGGTGGCCTGGAGACCTGCGTAGCTTGGATCAATAAAATCACCTTCCGGATTTTGGTGGCCATGTTTGTTTTCTGCACCGTTTTTCCACTCTGGAAGGAAGTTCCCAACAAGTTTTATCTTTGATTTGCTATGCCCCAAATCATTCAACATGGAAATAGAGATGGTTTTTTAATCTGTACAGGAACATTTTCGATTTTATGTAAGAGGTTGGTAAATATAGCCAGAGATTGAGTGTTTCGGTTTAAGTACAAAAAACCTGCTGTATGCAAAGGTCAGGTGTGAAATGCCTTCGGGAGAACAAAGTACTAATATTCCAGTGCTGTAGCGCAAGGCTTGTCCCAAAGCGAACAGTTTGTTCACATGGGGGATATCTTCCACCAAGACTTCGCAGAAACGACCCGGGAAAGAGAGGTACGTTTACAATCTCCCCAAGACTGGCAACAAACCAAAAGTCGTCCAGTTACAAGAGCATAGATAAATCCATGAAAAAAGCACCAGTACACCCACACATCAAATGCTAGCTCTGAAGCCGGGAGATCAGGATCATCAGGCCTATCAGGCCTTTTCTATCCTTTTCCTATATTTGCATGAGATCAGGTGGATTGTATCCATAATAGGGAGTGCCTGAGGAAATTCCACGTCGTAGTGGATAACGAGCCCAGAGGAAGAAGTTCTCGCCTCAGTCCTCCCATCTTACCATCCACTGATTTCGGAGGTTAGTTCGTGACAAATTTTCGTGCTGGTATCACAAATCTTGTACTGACTTTGTGACTTAAGCAATCCTTCTGCAGTCCTTTCCTCCAGTCTGTGCTACATGTTCCTCCAACTGTTGGCAGGTACGACAAATCATCAGGAATTGTAAGAATTTGAGGATTTTCGGGAGCATGCATTTATTTTGGCTCAGTAGTAATTTTAGTAATTTGGAAGGTGGGCGTCGCCGACAACACGGTCTCTTTGGCACAGAAAGGCTTCAGTAATATTTGCAAAGAATGCTTGAATGATCCAAGTGATAGGCAAGCGGGAAGTAACTGCGAATAAAAGCTTTCAAAGTCTTCAATAAAGACCAAATAGTTTTGATTTTTCAATCAGCAATTGCAGGGCACTATGTTTGAAACAAGCCCTTGGGGGGTGGGGGGAAGTAGGAAACCGCAGACCGGGATCATATATCGCCTTTACATATAGAATCCAATCTAGTGATACATATATATACATTCATTTTTCGCAATTAATACATCTTCGCATATATGTGTATTTATATATATGATATTTTGTGGTTTTAGTCCATATAAATAAATATTACATATACATATACGTATACATATTCATATTCATTTACAAATACAAATACATATATTTCTTTACTTACATATTTGTTGAAATTTATTTTGTTAAATTTTGTTTTGTTTTATTTCATTTTGTTTTCTATTAATTTTTCTTTATTGATTTGTTTATTTGTTTTTTGTTCATTTATTTGTTTATGTATCTATTTAGTCATTTGTTTAGTTACACACAACCGGGATGAAAGTGATGCTTGGTGGTCCACTTCCCCCCTCAGAATCCCACAACGCGTGAAGCCAGAGCGTGTTGGCTGGACGTAGACATGTGATCCGCAAGTAACCGAGTATAAGCTTCTAAAAAGATACCCAACAAGCAGACTTCTGTCCCCTGGTAAGTACACTATCTACGTGTATCAATTAAGTGTATTATACATCTACGTTTTTTAATGGATGTTTTTTTTCTGATGACTGAGGACAGAGCTGAGCATCCTAGACATCGTAGTGCATAGTTGTCGCACGGTCATCCACAGCTTAACAGCAGATGATTGCTTGGCAATTGTCACCTACTCAGATGCCGCACGTGTCGCTTGGAGCTTGAATCATCAGCGTTTCCAAAAGGGATCATTAGTGGCACAGCCGTTCACTTGTGGATGTGGATTTTCACTAGTTGCGGTTTCTTTCAGACTTTGGGGCAATTTCGGGTTTTCCAAAAAAGTATTCAAAGGTATTTGGTGTACACCTACACGGGCCGTGGCAATGCCCAGGGATTTAGAGTCAACAGTTCCTTTGTGATAGATTCGCATGCCAAAAGTTCATCCTTGCTTCCAAGCAAAAATTAGGAGATTCCAATAGCTGTTGGGGAAAGCAGTTTGGATGTCAGTTTTTTTGTGTTAATTTTGTTTAAGGAGGGTAAGTAAAATCATGTTCGACAGTGTTGCAAGTGGGCCATGAATGTTTCACGGCGAAACTCACTTTGATAGACGCAAACGTTTCGGATTTCAAACGGTGAGCGATTTGGAGCACGAATGATTAGTTCGTCCTGGGATCGATCACATATCCCTTCCCAAAGTACTTTTGAGTCGATGATTTTTGTTTTTCAAAGGTGGGATATGAACAATCGTTCCCTTGGAGGGTAACCACCATTATCCCTTCATAAAACCCTTATTTAAACCAGTTTCCTTTCCAAAAACTGAGGTGGTGTTGCCCCTTACTCCTATGGATGATAATGGCAAAGCTGCAGCTGAAGCTTCCTTGAAAACATTGAGAGCAGATGGACAGACCAATCTTTGGCAGGCGACGAAGCTGACAAATGAAGTTGAATGGATGGATTTCTGAAAACTAGTCAAAAGACATGGGATTTTTCGAAGAGGTGAAAAACAATATATGATAAAGTGTAGGGATACCCCAAGTATTGGGGTTCACCCCAATTTTATGTGTTTTTTTCTGTACCGGTAGTCAAGGATCAAAAGAATTGTAGATTAGATTAAAGACGAGTAAAGCCCCAGAGAAAAGGAAGATCTTGAAGAAATGAAGGTTAAGATGATCATTGAGAACGACTCAACATCTGCGAAAAACACATGTTCCAAGGCGTCGTTTCTTGATCATTTCCATTTGCTCTCCTCCCAGGGCTTAGAAACCGCCTTAGATCTTCTGCACGCGGGTCAGCGTGGCGGGTCCTTATCATCCGCGTTGCTGCTGACAGATGGCGTGCCTAATGTCGAGCCACCTGGCGGTCATATGGAAGCTTTGGAGAGATATAAGGCAGCCAAAGGTGGGGCAAAAGGGGGGGTATTGTGGAGTGTAGAGCCACCCCTGAAAATTTATGTGGAACATAATTATGCTGGAGGTTTGGAAGATTATTTTCCTTTAAAAATGCAGGATGTTTTGGTTCCATCTTAATTTTTTCCATAGTCTTAGCAACATTTTTCCCACCTTCATAGGGAAAATGGTGGTATTTTTGGGATGGGGGCTCCTTAATAATCAACCCCATATACACCTTATATATTGTGGGTACCATCCCCAAGAGTGCCACCATTTTCCCTATGTGGGGTGGCTGATAGCCATGGATTGTGTGATTTGGTTCCACATGGATGGTCACAATATGGGTGTTTCCAAAAATAATGGTACCCCAAAATGGATGGTTTATAATGGAAAACCCTATTAAAATGGATGATCTGGGGGTACCACCATTTACGGAAACACCCATATGTCATAATGATGGTCCTAATTGGTTTTGAAAGCCCTTGAAGAAAAAGTATGTCATTGGATCCCAGTTCTGAATTTGCAAGTTTTGGGACTGGGGGAAGCTACGATGTCTCAGTGAAGCACCGCAAAAACCTCTCTTTTGAATGATCCTCCAAGTGTGAATGATTTGTTTTGTAAAGTACAATTTTTGAAGTAATGTGTTACAACCTGGTGTGCTTGGAATGCATAAAAAGCTCCAAACAACCAACAACTCTGCTTTTTTCCGACAGGTGGGAAACAACTGCCTTGTACTCTTCACACCTTTGGCTTTGGAAACGACTTGGACTCCAAGTTGTTGGATGACTTGGCGGGTGCCTCGGGTGGTTGCTATGTCTTCATCCCCGATGCTGGCTTCGTAGGCACTGCCCTCGTGAACTGCACTGCTTGCGCCGTGACCAGTGCTGGACGCAATGCACACCTCAACTTGGAGGGCGTCCCTCGGAGTTGAGCCGAAGGGTGAAGATGAGATGAAAGTGTCATTTTCCAATTTGAAGTACTGAATCCAGAAGAAGTGTTAATACAAATGTAAAAATGAACTTCATTCCATACGAATCATCAAGGATTTCAAGTTAGGGTACTCCAAGAATCCATTTCACAAGGCAAATCTTCAGCCATACCAAAATCATGTGTGAGGAAAAAGAAGTCTCAAACCAGAGGCTGAATTCAGCTTTGATGTTGATGCCTCTCTGTCTCACTCACATTTTCCATGTTTTGTGCCTTTCTTCTTGGAGTAAACGTGAGAATATCTACAATTTAGGCTGGGTCTGATGAACCAACCCCGGAGCATCTTTGAAGCAACCCAGAGGTTCATACTGAAGCACTTCGTTTCGCAAAGGTGTGGCAGTAGACCTCAAAACGGAATTCTATGAAAATCTTTCATCATCTATCATTGCCAGCTGTCAACCCCGTTACTCGATTTCATCACCTTTTTTCAGTTTCAGATGCACTTCCCATCCCTTTCCAATCCTTATTGCCTGCTGTTCAACATGACTTGGTCGCCTTGGACGACCCGTTCCACGACCCTTGAGGCCACAGTGACGCACTGTTGGGGCTATGCAGATTGCCACGCGGGCGTCGTGGCCTTGGGCGCCCTTCAACTGGGACAAAGCAAGGACCGTTACGTGGTACGTTTCCGGGAAAGTCATGAAAGTCACGGGTTTCGACATTTTCAATTGGAACCTAGCCATGACCTCTGATTTGTTGAAGGTTAACCAAGGCCGAAATTCCAATCAAAACAGCGTCATTGGGGGTGAAAGGTGTTGCCATGTCTTTTGAAATCAAACTTGCTCCCAACATTCCACTCACAGCTCCTGGACCATCTCGAGACATCACTTCTTGGATGTCGTGCTGGAAATTCGCAACGAGTCAACCCATTTCAACCTATCTCAAATCGTGCCTTTTATAAACCTACAAGAAAAAAGGGCAAAAAATTGTCAATGTACATGAAAAACTTTCTATACACAGACATATTTTTCATGTGACAAAACTTGTGTTTTTTTGCAATACATGCTTCCGGTGAGACATCCCTGTCCTTTCCATGTGGCGACTCTTCCTGGAACGCTGCTCTCATACTGATTCAGAGCGTATCATCGATGCTGGAATAGAAGTTTCGTCGGAAACCGCTCGTCGACAACGAAGCTTCCCAGAGCTTCTCAACAACGTTTTGCACCTTCGGTCTTGGATTTCTCTCCATGGGTTGTGGGTTCAAATTTTGCGGAACAGGAATAGCGACCTCAAACCACCTCACCCCAAAACTGTTGATTTTAGTTGGGCAATTCTCCCAAAATGACCTGGCGTTTCAGGCGAAAGTTAGCTATGTTTAATCATTTTGTCGTTTGACCCGACTTGGTACGTTTGCTAGAATGATTTCCTGGTTGGTTTGCCAGAGATTCCTAGTGGAACAATCTGTACTAGAGATATGCAGAGGGCATCTTTACAACCATTTCATTACTCACCAATTTGTGAACTTAAGTTGGATCATCCAGAGCAATTAGGTACCCTCCCCACAACTAACATAGCCCCTGAAAAGTTACCTTCCCAAAAAGAAACTAGTCTTCCAACCATCCATTTTCATGTGCTATGTTAGGTAGTCCATACATAGTACTTGGTGGTTTAGGTAGGGAATTTTGTCGATAGCTACCTGTTTAGATAGTTATAATTTCCAGAAGGCTGGCCATCATCATACTTCCATGAGATAAATCTTTGTTAGCAGGGAATATACTTAGATACTGTTGATGTACAAAATCCTGCACCACCAAGGATGATGATTATCCCATTATTTATAGGGTTTTAACCATCCCAGGTGGTGTAGGATTTCGTCCATCAACAGTATGATAACGAATCATACCCTATCCTCCAGGCCATTCCCATCTTTGATGAATTTTGTTGAGGCAACTCTCTCACACCTTGACAGCACGGGCTAACTTGACATCCGGCGATCGCATTGGAATTTGTTTCGAAAGGACGACCGGGATCCGGGAGGATGCTTCAAAACAGCAATTTAGCGGGGGAGAAAGATACAGACAGGAAATTTCAAAATAGCCACTGAAAATAGGCCGGGGGACCTCAAAAGAAAAGTTCATATTCCGACCATCCATTTTCAGGTGCTATGTTAGTTTCAGAGAGGGTAAGATTTTTGGTGAGCTTTGCATTTGATCCAGCCTCACAGAGAACGAAACCCTCCAAAGAGAAACACCAAAATCAAACTTTTCAGGCAAATGACAGGTATTGTATAGTATTGTGTCCAAGCAGGTTTTGGAGAGGATTTCTTTTGAAACTGTAGAGCACCTCTGCTTGGGGTTCAAAAGTGGTTTTCTGGCAGAAACAAAACTGTTCCGCTAGTGGGCTCACTTGCTGGCTCGATCGTGTTTGTGATGTCAGGATTGTTGTGTGCGTGTTTTTCCACGAAAGGACTTTTGTTTCACCAACTAGTTCATAAGAATCCCACAAAGCTGGGGCTTATCGTGTGTCCAATGTATCCAAAAGTTACATTCAAGTTGACTTTTACATTTACCAATGAAAATCCTCCTACAAGAAACTATCATAGATACACGGACAACACATTGGTGATGGGTGATGTGAGGACAATTGTCGCCTCTTGAAACCACAAAGGGTGGCCAAGCATCTTCTTAGGGTTCTTTTGTCGACTTTTTTGGTGGTGTACCATATCATTAGCAGCGCTTCATCATGAAGTCTAAGACTTTTTTCTCCACCTTCATGAGAATCTAACCCCTGCCCTCCAGGAAGAAATAAGGAAAAGGACGATGTTTAGGGCTCCCTTCATTCGACTTTATCCTGCGTGGAAGTGGGGGATGAATTGCAGGTAGTCTTTACCTCAAAACCGAGTCATGTTATAGTACAATCTTAAATATACATCATAGGACAAGTTCCCTAATAGCTCTTGCAGTGACAGAGAGCAGACATAGAATCAACTACTTTCAATCAGAACCCATCCTCTAAGTACTTTTTTTTTGGTGGGCCTCCACAAAACATCCGTCAAGAAGCAGAAGAGAAAAGGCTCAAGATTTGCAAACAGCTTTGCTTTTCCAGCCTCAGGACCTCACTCACTGCCATCATCGCCCTTCTCAGTGCCTTGCATCTGCAGCTCACTTATGTGCCGCTGCCCAGCGGGCCTAGCGGCTCGGCGACGACCCGCTTGGGGCAGCTGATAGAGTTGGCACTGCTGCGGGCGGTGCTGTGTTCGCGTCAAACGGTGGAAGAGGCACGAAGGGGTTCAACTGGAAATGCTTGGAGGATCACATTTTACACATAAACGAAGTCGTTGGGAAGTCCGGGTGGGTGCGCAAACCACCGCAAGTTCGATGAGGATGACGATGAGGATGAGGATGAGGATAGACCTCAGCTGTTTTCCGCCAACCCTTGGATGATTTCCTCAAGTTGCCAACTTTTCATTTCCAAGATCAGTTGATTTTTGTGGTAAATGTAGGTAGATATAACATACATGGATCCTATGGGAAATAACATGGTGACCATGATTGAGTGCATCCTTCCATTTTGCCAGGTCTTTTCATCCTGGCCGAGAAAGGAAGCCATCTTCAACGTGGATGACTTCCACTTCTCGGGCTCCACCAAGATGGCGGTCCCAGAAACGGCTCCAGGGTCGGTACCTAACGAGATACTCTACGTCATCTTTACGTCCGGCTCCACGGGACGACCCAAGGTGGGATGAAATGTTTGACTATGGCAGCAAAAATGGACCTGAGTTGTGGAGAAACTTCCGGAAAGCATGCAAATTGCTGAAATTTCTATCTCGGATGTCTTCGTTTATTGGAAGGTATAGATAGATTTGGCTCGCACTTCCGATGGAAATGAGCCGATCAAACATTGAAAAAGCATTAACATGGTGAAAAACATGAGCAAATTTGTATATCACTACAAGTAGTTAGCGGGCGAGCCGGT
>DF242063.1:14844-64377 GCA_000507305.1 Breviolum minutum Mf 1.05b.01 | reverse complement strand
GGGACGCCACACTGAAGTCGCAGGATCGCGGTTGGGGTCCGGCACGCCACACTGAACTCGCAGGATCGCGGTTGAAGTCCAGCACGCCACACTGAACTCACAGGATCGCAGTTGAGGTCCGGCATGCCACACTGAACTCACAGAATCGCGACAGGACAAGGAGACGGAAGACGACGCGGAGGAGAAGGAGGAGGAGGACGAGAAGGAGGAGGAGAAGAGACTGACATAAAATCTAACAACCCTCACCTGACAGGTGGGGAAAAATCAATCCCGGAATGCATATCTGTAGAAATATAATATATATATATACATTTACATGTCGTATATATGTATATAATTATATTATATAATTCTATAGATTATTATAGATTACATACTTGTTAAATCTGACAGACATCTGACATCAAAAATCGTATGATTTTTGAACTGTGAAGCTAGATCGGAACCCGCTTACTTTAAGGTAACACAGTCACCCTTTTGTATCGCCGGCCCAACGTTGGTGATGCCTCAGCCATCAAAGACACGATGGTCTCACCTGGCTGATGAAAAAACTCAGTGTCCCATCTTCATTCCATCAAAATGCCCAGTGACAATGTGGGTTTTTGTTCAACTCGTTTCTTTGATGTGAAAAAGGCCTGCGTGCAGATGTTTATATGTTTGATGTAAGACATGCATTGTTTAATGCTATGATTTGATGTCTGAATGATGTCAAGCGTGACATATGAAATGGTAATCTATCGCTTGCTTAGGTGTCTTTTGGCATATGACTGGCATTATGTTGTTTGATCTTTCTTGATTTAAACAGTCAGTTTCCCATTCTCTTATCTGCTTATCTTTGTACATTTTGAAGTACGAGTATCAACCAATAGAACCATCACTGGAACGTCTGACATGACTTGTAAAATCAAGCTCCTAGTCGAAATAACAGACCTAACTTGATTATATAATGAGTCTATGCCTCATTGACTCGGTGACCGCCATCCCTCTCCCAACGCACCTCGCAACACAACAAAACCTCAGGAAGTCAACGGCAGTTACAAGATGGTCATCCTCGAAAACGAACCTCCTTGGAATCGTTTACAAAGCCGCCTAGTTTTGAGGGTATGACCATCTGGTAGTGCATGTAAAACACAGGGAGTTTTGCTAGAACATGTGTCATCCAAGCTCATGCACAAGCCGAAATCATGACGGGACACTCAGTGGAATCTTACCAGACGACTTTGACATTCATCCCTCAAAAACCTGTGTTTATACAGTAATCAAAACACAGGATTCCTATATCTTCATTTTAAAAGCTTGAAGAGTTGTTGCTTTTCAATTTTGTGTCTCTCTAAACTCTCGAATCTATATCCCAGCCTGCCAAAAAAGAACAAACAAGTTTGGCGGTTTGGCCTGCTATGCAGTACACATCTTCACAAACAGAGCACTTAGAAATTCTAACCCCAAGAAAAACACCTTACAGTCGTCCTATCAAAACCCCCAATCCGTTGACCACTTGAAGGTGAATCCAAAGGACCTAGGGTGCGCTTCACCTCTTTTTCTTCATCTTTTCGCCCCTTGGACCTGGCGACAGAAAAAGGCAGCCAAAAATCCCTCCGCAATATCCTAAACATGGACTTCCAAGATTTACTTACTTGAATCTAATATTTGTTACTCTGAAAGGAGTTGCTTCTTTCCGTTCAGGTACGGTATGTTTCTAGTCTTCAGCAACATTTCGAATTCTGAAATCCGCCGCCTTTTTTCATCACTGAAACCGTTCCTGTCGCTCCAATGCGGCAAGCTTGATGACGACATCCCATCATCAGCCTTCACATCTTTAGTTTGAGATGAACCTGACAACCATGAGGTCCATATTGACCTACATCCTGAAGACAATGACAATTTTCTTCGACTCTGGGTCATAGCTTCATGATTGAATTTTTGAACAAGCTGCTGAATGCATGATGTTGGACACACCATCAAGCTTGTTTCAGTAAGCCACCTGGCACACGGCCACTGTACACTAAAGGTCGCATGTCACTGCCATTTCTGCGGTTTCGCGTGGCTCACCAGGGTGCCATGTTGGTCAAACATGAAAGGCCACATATGAAGCATGGGTGGTCACAGGAATCGTGGGAACAGCTCGATCTAGACACGGTTTGAAGTTTATATTGAGCGCTCATAGGTGAAGCTACCGCCTAACACTGTGTGACCTTACAAATCTACAGGTTTTAAAATGTGAAGCTATGATGCTCAAAGATGGTCCAAAGACAGTTGACATTCAGGTACCTTTGTGGATTGGGCTTTTCTGGTAAGACATCGGACATAGATGAAAAGAAAAAATATCAACTACCTATTCCAAAATGACATGTGTATACCCAGTAGTCTATCTATACACTACGTACTTGCCTATGCGTCAAGAAAATTCAAGAAATGCTTCTATCTAAGAGCATTAATTTTGTATATTGGAATGCTCAAACCCATCATGAATTATGGATCTTCCAACATGCACACCCGAGCACCACTACCAATCAAGGAAGCAGGGTTCTCCACTCGCCACTCTTTTGGGGCGAACTCAGGGTTGATCATGGCAGCATCGCGTAATCTGCCAGAAATCTAGAGTTGCTCATGGCGCCATCCTATCTTTAATGTAGAGGGTCGCAGTTCAAATATCAATTTGCACCTGCTACAAATCTATCAAAATCTCAAGGCCTATTTTGGTTGATCATGACTATGGCTCTGCAAACTAAGTTCATGTTGTTTCTTGGAAGTGAACCTTCCAAGTTTGGAGCGAAGGCTCTCATCCTTTCCCATTCCAAGTCTGGTCCACCTAGACCCTTCCACTTGCGGCACCGGTGTTGTCCTCCTTGGTGAGGCACACTTACTAGAGATCTACAGTAGGAATCACCGAATGCCTAAGTGTTATGGTCCGAAAGTCTGTACTGGATTTTGCAACTGTTGCTCTTGCGAAGGGAGTTTGGGTGAACATCAGTGATCAAATACAGTAAGTCAATAAGTCATTGATGCTGTTTGAGTTTTCAGGGGCGCTCAACTGCTGAATAATCTTTGATCATCTGGTCACGCCTCATGCGTGTCATCGGACTCGGAATCGAGCGCTGACGCTACAGGACCCTCCTCGCACGTGACGAAATCCCAGCAGTCAAAATTCTTGCGGATTTGGGCCAGTGGGGAATGACTCAAAGTATTAGATATAGTGATTCAAGTCGTTGGCACCTCATGATCTACCAAGGCTCCATAAAGAGACCACTGCAAAAAGAAACAGACATGACTTCCCTTCAACGAAACTGCTTGCTTATCTTCGATAACATCATTTACTCAGTCAGACTTGAACATGCCTGGTTTTCATACAACAAGTGCTTGCTGCCAAAGGCAGCATTGACTATGCAAACCAGGTGATAAATCCTGCAGTTGTCTTACTTTTACAACATTTTTTGCCATTTGGTTGCTGTCAGCGCTGCCGTAATCCTCACGTTGCTCCAGGACACTGGCTCTTGGCTGTGCCGCTCGGAGTGTCCTGCAGAGTGGTCGCGTGGGGCTCAGGTTGTAGGGCCTTTCATAGATTGGTAGATAACAGAGAAAACCCACCAGTATCCAAGACATCCCCCCAAGGCTGATCAGAAGATCGACCTCAGCCTTTTTAGATTGTAGAAATTAGATATTCTGCCATCAGACTCAAGATAGGACCTGCGATGGATGTACGCAGCAACTTGATGAAGGTCAATAGGTGTTTCGAAAGGGGATGAAATGCCACGAATCTGATTTTGCCTGCTTTTGGTCCTGTTACCATTGCCATTCACATCAAGTTCACATCTGGAAGACACACCACACACCAAATCCCAACATTGCAAGAACCAATCACAAATCGCTGCACATTGACCCTATCCTCACCTACCTATTCTGTCCCCTTCAGTCCTTCTTCTGATCTTACGCTTGCCTGGTTCCATTTGAGAGGTCTCCACCACCTTACCTCGCAAGCGACATTGGCCCCTCGGAGCACTCCGGGGTTCCGCCTCCTTCAAGCCATCCACCAAGCTCCTAACAAGAGATGGGTGCAACCTCCTGAGGTCTTGGTCAAACAGAATGGCTTGGTACTGATGTATTTATTCAGATGTATACAGCGTCGTATTTGTGTGAAAAATTCTGCCATTTTTTGTGCAACCTGAATGTGTATAGAAACGCAAGAAACCGATCCGGGGGCTGAGCTGCAGAATATTTAGAGAAATCTTGGAACCATGGCATCTGTTGCAGCTCTTTTTTTGTGAAAGAAACAAGAGTAAAATGAGAGTGCTGATGTTGCTGGTGGTTTCTTTNGGGCCAGAGGAGCCTAAATTTCTTTTCCAGGGGCTGTAAATATTTTTTCCAGGGAACGTGAATTTTTTTCCAGGGAACGTGAATTTTTTTTCCAGTATCATCCCGTTTCTTTGCCCTACATATACACAGAATACTCATAAAATGATGTGTATACATGCACGCACCTTATCATACGCATCATATGTGGAAACTGTCTGATTTGTGCTTCTCTGCACGTGTAGATATCTGGTCAGGTTATAACTTTCAGATTCAGTCAAAGGGAAACTCTTCTTCTATCTTCTTCCAAAGTAGCTTTGAGTGTGGCCTCTTCTAACACCAATAAGCTGAGCACAAATATCATCAAATATCTGCACAGTGTCCATACAGTATCAATCCCACACCCAAATTGTGCACCACATTGAACCCCCATCCCCGTCCTCAAACTCTGCAAGTGCAAATCCACATTCCGTGCTAAGATCACGTTGGCTCCAGGTGATGAGAGATTCTGGACCGATTGGCCCAAGGCCAACAACAAGGATCGCCCCTTCTCGAGGGTATCCCGAAGGCCTACGGAAGTCGAAACAGCCGGACAGAGCTTGAAATAAAGATGCAGAAAAACTGGTCAATTTTTACTGGGAGTCATATATGCATTAGTGTTACAGTAGCAAGACCTTTTGGGTGAGATGGTTAAGCGAATATCAATCCCAGCAAGAGGCTTTTCCTTTCGATGATCAAGTGTAAACCGAAACATCAAACGCAAAGCTCGCTTTTCAAACAAAACACAAGCCGACCGTGACCAACTGCATGCTTAGCTCAACAACCTGTGGGCCCTGAGAGATGTCGAGTCTACCACGAGTCCAGAGTGTGCGAATGCTGGGTGATTGTGTGAGACGACCACTTAGGAAAAACATCAGCAATAAATATTGAACACCAGTCTGCCCGTGGTGAATGATGGTACAATAGCTGTGCCTCGTTCCACATTGTCAAAGACTCCTGCGGGACATCCGTGGCATGAATCGAAAACATTTGAATGCTCAAACTGATTGGTGAAGGGGCATGCCACTCCCAAAGCCAAATCAACAAGGCTTCACCACAATCAAAACCCACATGTTGAACATTTCAAGGGCCCCAAAAGCCTGCGAAAGGATTTGTATGCTCATTCATCAGGTGTTATTCAACAAAATGATTGAACACCTTCATCCCGGCACATACAAGCCGTTCTTAAAACATGGACTCAATTCTTGAAGTAAGTATGTTCCAAGTTTCTAAAACGCAGAGTATATATGCGTACGTATAAGTTATATCTACGTAGATATATATATATATATATATGTACTCAACTCTGACTAGATACCTCAACTGTCCAGCACCTGCCCCTCCTTCCAATTTCTTGAAGGCTGGCGCTAAGACCTCTCGCATCATCACCGTCTCGTCGTCAGACGAGACTACGTGGTACTTGTCATGAATGTTCTGCAAATTTCTCTGGTTCTTCAGGAACTTCTCCAGAGCCACTTCTAAATGACCCGGCTTCTTCTCCTGTCACTACACACATTTAAAAATCTGGGAAAAACAATGGCAGGCTTGAAAAAGGTTAAGAAAAGTCAGACTTTTGCCCGAGGGGTTGGAAAGAGTGAGCCTCCTATGGTCAACCCTATATCTGTCTTCAGTTAAATCCTTTAGCAGAGGGAATGAAGTTTTCATAGTCAAAATATATCAAAATCTGATAAAGACATGGACTCACATCAGTCACGTAAATCACAACTTTTTGGAGGAGGAGAGGTGTCCTCATTTCAGTTCATTCTGGATGTCTTTCTGACCAACCCAACCTCATCGGTTTGCAAAGGCACCACATCCTTCAACGCAGGAGACAGCAACTCCAGGAAGCCTTTCACGTTGCACAGGCTATGCGTTTGGCCTGGAAGATGGAATCGGAGGAACGGATGCAACGAGCAATTCAGGCCAAAAAAATCGCCACTTTCTTGAATAAACTGCTACAGTGGGGGGTACATGATTCTAGTTGCTTCCGGAAGGCGTTGCTCTACACGTAAAGATGGTGTGGCGGATACCGTTGAAAGCTCATCATCTTTCACCATAAACACTGTCAAGAGCCGCTATAGGTAATGGTACTTTCTGTGAAGAAAGAACAAAAACATCACTGTAATCATCGTCCACCTTCCAAAAACTTTCAAAACCCCAGAAAACCTTTGCCTTTAGGCTGCATACAATCCTTAGCTCTTCATCCACTGAAGTCATCTTTGATTTCCGAGATTCTTGTTTCACACAAGTGACAACGGTTGATACAATATCTGCCCTCTACCCAGCTATCCCATGATATTTCCCACCTGCATTCCAAGCTTTGCTGAAAAGTTGAGGGCCTGCCCCAACCTGGAGAACTTTGACCGAGAAATGCAGGAACGGTTCCTTGGAAAGCCTGCAGAGATTCTCAAATTACCGGTGAACTGTCATAAACCTGAACTTAAAATTAGTACCCCATATCAATATCCCAAAACTGGCGGCTTGACTATATACTATGATCTGAGCGTTCTCGGCAACAAAAAATATATAGCATCTGTTGAGAAGTCGTCATATCTCTCAACTACTGTCGGACTTTGAGTGCTCAGTCCACTTTGTTTCCAGGAATGTGGAGATTCTGATTGCTTCGTTCGTGATTTTGTTGGCCTTATTTTTTGCAACGGGCAGGATGTCAGTTCAAAAGAATCAAACCACGTGTCAAGAGGCTCAAAAATTTGCTCAAACAACCCCTGTTTTGAGAACTGTCAAAATTTTGTTCCAACACACACCCTACTCCTTGGGGAAGAAACAAACATCGTATCCTGCCTTGGTCCTCTGCACCAGATCTGGTAATGTCTCGCACTTCGGTTCCATGAGTTCATTGAGCCTTGCAGGGAACACACTGATGTTCTCCAGTGAGATCAACGGTGGTTGAAGCATCACCGTTTGGCTTTGCAAAACAAAAATGAAACAGCTACACTCCCTGAAACTAACATGGCACCTGAAAATGATGGTTTCCAATAGGAATCTCCTTTTCCAGGGGTCTATTTTCAGGTTCTGTGTTAGTTTCAGGGAGGGTACATTGTAAATAAGAAATTCCTGGCCATCAGCTCAACAATGCCCAAAACAGTTAAATACCGAGTTGCACGGCCACCATATTCTTCACCTCAAGCAGCGGAGCAGTGATTTTTTTCTGCAATTGGTACGGGGCCCTCAAAGGGCAGCCTGTTTTTAAACGATTAGGGTACAACAAAATGGTGCGGATGTTTTTTTTGTCGGATGTTTTATCGTTTTTCAAAAAAGTGCATGTATGTAGGGTGGATGTGGTATCATTTGTGGAAATGTCATATGACCTGATGTTTTATTTAAGATCCTTTGGAGGATAGCCCTGAATCCAAGCCTCAACCCTTCTTCCTAAAGGTAGAAGGTGGTTTATGATGCCCAAATTGAATGCACATGAAAGGACAGGTCTCTCTGCAACTTGATTTCCAGAATATCTTATATTGTTGTACTTGATGCGAGACTCCATGCATCCAAAGCCGCCTTAGATATGAAAGCAGAAAGTCATTCTTAAAGACTCTTGCTTATCAAGAAGGTCAGCTATCCCAATTTAAGTGTACCATAACCAAAGAAATCGAACAATTTTTCAAAAATCCTTGGTTCAACATCCTCACTTTTCATCCCATCTCTACCTCGCCTCAGGTCGAAGCTGTGACCATTCTGCAGAGGAAGCAGCACTGGAAGGTGGCAACATGACTTCCATGGAACGTTGGGCAGCATCCAACGGTTTCCAATAGAGCTCCTCGAGTCCGATAAAAATGGCTGGCTTAGGTCCGGTTTGGCCAAGGTTCATGGGCTCCCATGGTGAGAGTGCCGTCAACCACATGGATGGGGTTAAGGAAGACCTGAAGTTTGAGAAAACTTGAGTGAAGATACAAACGTGTCTTTGGAGTTATCCAAACCTAGCCCTCAAATTTGCATATGTCTTTCCAAGCAGCTGATGAACAGCTACTCTACCTGTACCCCTCTTGCCCAGGTCCAACTCACCCAGAACGATGCTAGTCCATATGTCTTCGTGAAAATCAAAGCTTAAAATATGAAGGACATCAGTCAAAAAGACATCATTTGCCCCTGACCTGGGATAGTGTCATATCCAACATCCAACTAGAACCTGCATGGGATTTTCTTTGCATATCTCCAATGACGGAGAAAACCTAAAGCGTCCTAGAACCATCTACCGTCTTTAGTGGTGAAGGTGAGGGAGAATCATGGAAAACCCATCCACCCCACTTGACTGCGTGAACCTGGCTTGTGGCTTGTAAAATTTTGGCGTAAACATTTGACCAGAGGATGATGCTCTGCACCTGATAGTTGTCCATCTCGTGTAGCAAGCGCAAGAGACACCAGCGATCAAACAAGCTTTCCACCGGCAGCAAGTGTGGAGCCAGAAAATGCTGACCTTGGCAGCTTGTCTACAAAATTCTTCTCACATTTCAAGTACTAAAAGTGTATGTCTTATCTGCTCGAGGCTCTAAATGTTCTGGTTTGGCTATATTTATCACCTGAGAGCAAGGGGTTGATGATACAAAGAGGCGCTTTTTTCGGTGGTGAAATTGGGTCCTATACTATGAACCGTCAATCCTTTCCTTCCAAGAGGCGAAAGGCACGTTCGTACTCATTGAGTTTGCTGAACTCCTTCTCGGGCACGGCCTGCAACAAAAAATTACCTCCCCCCCCACGATGAATGGATGCAAAATTCAGGATGGCCTGTGGACATAGCGCCGGAACATGTGAGAAACTGGTAGAATGAATGTGATCAAATCATGATGATTCGTCAACCCACCAACTCGAATTTTTTGGGTAGGTGGTGATTTCATCCAGAACTTGCCTAAAGCTGACCAAGGTTGATGTTCAACTTATTGAAGGCATTGGAATGTTGAGGGGCTCAGAACAAAGCTGGGTCTTGGCCATCTGCTGACTGCCGACCCGGTGAAAAATCTCCCAGGCCTTCAAGCGATTCAACGTCTCCCTGGAGAATTTGGACTCCAAAGGCATGATCCTTAATGATAGCAGCCAAGCAACCAGTCAATGAGGCTAATAACTTCATCAAAGGAAACCTACTTCCGCTGCAGAAACAAAAAAACGCCTCTTTCCAGTTTCCACCACAAAAAAAAATTGGCGTTCTTGTGATATCTACGCCCACGCTACTCCAAGCTGATCAAACACATCCTTTGCATCCAGAGTCAACCTTTAAGCACAAGGCACTGATCGACTTTACCAAACCAACTCTCTAACTCCAGTGCTCCCTGTGTCGATCAACGACCCAAAACGGTAGCAATGTTGATTTGATGGCATGGACTGGTGGCTGATTTGGCATTTCTTCAGGTAAATGGCAGTTGAAGAATCAAATCAAAAGACTTTAAGACTGATTAAATGATGCAAATATTAAATGATTAACCGATTAACCTACAACTTGAGGTGCATGTGTGATGTTTGTAGAGTCTAGTAAATCCGCTTGACTTTTACCAATACCTTCTGTGATTTCAATCCTCCCAAAAGAGCAACGATGCCTCAATGGATGCAATTATCCCTTTTTAAGCGCCTCCAAAGTGACGCACTTCAAGCAATTCCCGATCTCATTGAAATGGTGCTTGCATCCTTAGTGCGTGGTTGCGGGCGGGGACCAGAAACAAAGGAAGACATGGCAAGATCGAGTTTTTGTCTCACGCCGTATACTTATAGGCTTGTATGACAAACGGTGATTGTTTTTTAAATCATTTTTGCACACTAGATTAATTATACTACAATGTATGTTTGCAAGGGTGTCACTCAATCCAATCTTGAAAATACATGAAAATATATATAAAACATCACGACATGCTTTGGCGTATTTCAAGAATGACCAGCTCGGAAGGCAGTGAAAGCCACTTGGCGTCATGATGATGTTGCTGTTGCTGTTTTTGTTTTTGTTGCCGCTGCTGTTACTGTTGCAGTTGTTGTTGTCAAAGGTCTGACAATACATGAAATCACACCAATTGAATCCGATTGATATGTATGTAGCCCTAATGGGATCATCCCGACCAAGTTCCCATCAACAGTTCCGAAACCGCAAATACATCGCCCAAGGGTCCATTCATCGCCACAGTCAGGGCCAATTCTTCTGAGTTCTGTTGGACAGTTTTCTGCAAATTCTTCGAAGTTGGACCCCTGGCAGGATGACACTCATCTTGGCTGAACTAAGAATCCCTACAAACTCAGCTGAACTACAAAATATGTACGTCCCATTTTGCTGGTTGATTCATAGGGGCTATAAGAATCCCTACTAAAGGCGTGGTAAAGCGGGTGGTATAATCCCCTAAGCCGTGTACAACTTGACCGGGTGGAAACACGCCAAGTTCACAGAATATGCTTTGTTGATGATGATGATGATGATGATGAGGAGGAGGAGGAGGAGGAGATGAGGATGAGGATCCCAGCCGAATCCTTCTGTTTTGAACATCGCCCAATATGAATTAAATGTGGAATCCAACTGCTATAAAGACTTGCTTGACTTTTCGCACTTTCTCGGGATAGCTTTTTTCAGAACCGTCACCTGGTGGCTTTGATGTCCTGAAGTACATGTGATTGCACCATCACGAAGTCCTTCACTTCACCTGAAAGTGCAGATATTTGGGTCAAGTAAACTCTCTACAGTGAATCTACAGTGGCTCCCTATGTCTACGCCCAAAGCATGCAACACAAAACCTGTGGCAGGGAACTCTGTCCGGGACTTCAAGAAACCTCAACTTATGGCATGTGTTGGAAGAGACAGTGTTCTGAAATGATGTATGACCTCATCTGTTGCAACATGAGTTTCTAAATATAACTCTTGCATGCATCTACATGTCATATCCCTCAGCATGGATCTTAATTAACCTACAGTAGATCCTTACTACCATGTGCCTGTCAGGTAGCTGAAACGAACAAATATCATCAACTTCATTGGCTTGCGCGACAGGCCACAAATGGCAAGTCTCTTTTGGGAAGATGCTACACTGGGGTCGCAAAACACAAACTGAAACTTTCCAGTGGCTTATATTATGTCAAGTCGAACATGTGTTTTTTGGGAAATTTGACAGAAAAAAACACGTCTCAATCCCACAGTCTTTGGTTTCTAGTTCTCTGTAAGTTCTTTCTTGGATCCCAAATTTCATGATCTTAGCTCAGAAACAGTAGCCTAGTTTACAAACATCCAACTATTCATGTATGTCATATCTCAAGTCTCGTTTTCGGCTTCAATCCATCCAAATGGATTGTCATTGTCCCCATGCTGAGATGCCCCGCCAATCTGTGGCTTGATATCCTGCCAATCAATATGTTTCACGGTTTAAGCGTTTTCATAAGGGGTTCCCAATGAACAGCAGAAATTTGGTAATAAGTAGAGACACCCCAGACACAAGTTGACACATCTCTAAATCAAAAAAGTGTCATGTCATGATGACATGATGCATGGGAAGTCGAAAGCCAACAAAACCTTCCCAGTGAAATGGCTTCAGAGTCTACGCTTTCCCTGACTAGTTTGAGGTGGAATCGCCAAAAGCGCAAGATCACCTTGGAAAATCATGCTGGCGCCATTGTATTGAACCTCCCTGTTCGAGATATTGGAATTGAGCCACGAAAAAACCTTCTTACTTTCCATTATACTGATACTGGTTGTTTAATAGGGATCCTTAGAATGGTTATTTTATAATCCGCATATAACTGGGCAGTATAATCCCATACCCTAAACGACAAGGGCTTGTTCATTGCTCAATTGAGTTTCAAGCTTGTCCAGTCTAATAAACCCGCATTACCAGCTGCGACTTGCGGACCGCTGTCACGCCTGCGAAAGGACACCTAAACCACGCTGTGCAGAATCCTGCGAAAGGTTTCAGTGAGGGTGAGACACTTCTGAGATGTTTACAACCTGTCATGAAGTATGAAGTAAAGTGGACTATACTCCTACAGAGATGTTGTTTTTGATGAGAAACGGGTTGGGATGTATGAAATCATGAAGCCCTTCCACTTCTCAACAATGAAACGAGTTGCGAAACCGAATTGGAATAATTAGAAACTTAATCATGATCCATTCTTTCAAAAAGGTTGAGTCAGGCAATCTATTTCATAGTGCAGCAGTTCCATCTCGAGGAAACAAGTGTCGTTGCGGAAGCTTTGGAAATTCCAACATCAAAACCATCTACGAAAGGATAGCATGAGTCAACAGGGAGAGACACATATGTTGAAACCTTGGACACCTTCCAACCTAATCAAGGAAAAAAACTCCAAATCTATAAGATCTACGGAACATCTGAAAATCCACCCTTCATAAATCTTTCATTGGCAGTCCATCCTATCTGTCGTGCACTTCCCCGGAAAAAAGGTCCTGCCCTTTCCCTTTGCCTTTTCTTACCGGTGGCATTGGTGGTCCCTGAAGCAGTGAAGGGTTTGAAGGTTTGAAGGGTGAATAACGCTATTGGGCCAATGTAACAATTGATCAAAAGATATCGAAAATCATATATGTTTTCAGATCTGTAAGAACAAACAGAATGAACCGTGACGCGTTTGAATAGGCTCCAAGATGGAATCCACTACACAAGCGTACGTACATAATCTAGAGCATACCAAACCGCTTCCCTATGGCTCCGCACGTTCATCGGGGGTCAAGCTATACCAATCATCCCCATAGCTGGAAATGTAGCATTGTCTCAAAAAGATCCAAGCAATCGCAGGTTCAGATAGTCCATGATAGTGATGTATATTTAGCTTGTCTAAATTCTCGTATCGTCGTCTGCCAACCCCTCCTTTTGCATCGCGGCTTTTTTCACTGCTGGTTTTTTCAGCACATTCCATGCACATTCCATTCGCATCATCTATGGGGCCTTATAAATTTCTAAGAGTCGTAGTCACTGTCATAGTCCAGATAGTCCGGCGTTCCGAACCACGACCTATCATCATTTCGGTCAGCCGCATGCTGAATCATGTCAAATAGGTCCTCCTCATAGTCCTCAACATCATCAATGAAGATCTTGGCAGCTGCAAAGCGTCCTTTAAAAGCTTCCACCGCTGATGGAGACAATGCTCCCGCTTGCACTGCCTCGGGGCCACTGCTAAAAGGAAAGTCAACAAGCTGCAGAATCAAAGGCCTCGTATAGGAGCCACAGAATTGTTGTAAATGAGGAACATGTTGCATCAACACAGCCAACATTCCATTTGTCACCTGGGTTGCGTCATAGATATTGATCACTCTCAACTGCGTTCCACGTTTAAAGATCTCAAGAAACCAGTTGTGGACTTCCTGATCAGACCCAACACTCACTGATCCTGGCGCAAAATTCAAGCTCTGCAAGTGCTGAAAGTATGTTGGTGGCCACAGCTGTGACATCACTCCCATTGCCCACGATCAGCTCCTGCAATTTAGCACTTTTGGGCGGTGTCAGCTTCACATGTTCCAGGTGTAAAGATAACAGCCCTTGACATGTTTCCAAGCTTTCTTGGATCTCTGCACCCAGTCTTCCAGAACGACATGAGCTCAATGCAACTTCTTGGAGGCCGCTAGCAAAGGTGTCCAGTGCCCACGATACACTGGCAGAAGTGAGTGAGGAGCTACTAGCTACCAGCTTTCTCAATTGAGGCGACTTGAAGTTCCTCAATGCAAGGTTAAGGTCTCTGTTTGCAACTCTGGAATCGCGAAGAGGCATAACATTGATGTCAAAATCCTCGAAGAAGAGTTCTCCCTGTCGCCTCGCGCCTTCTCGTCTCAACTCTGTCACCGAAAATGGCCAGTCCTTCATGTCCACCTCGACTGCTGATGCTCCGCTGTATGCTTGTTTTAACCATGTCTTGCTTGTCATGCTTAAGAATTGCAAGGAACCTACTGAAGTAAAAGCCAAGATCTCATTCACAGGTAAAAGAGCCAAAACCTCTGGGAGGTTAACTGTTCCGTGGTCAGATATTCCAGGAGATGAGAGACGACGTCGACAACACCTGAATCGATTGGTATGCTTCTTAGGTGTTGCAACAGGCGAATCGGAAAGAAGTTCATCCAAGTCGTAGGCTGCCATGAGAAACTTCGCGGTGGATTTGGTTGAAGTGACCATGAAGAATTCATATCCCACTATGGTTTTTCCACCCAGTCATTTCGAGATACCACCTTTTTAGGTACAGAAAAAATGCACAACTCATGGACTTCCGATGATTTCAACGTGCAAGGCCTGCATGCATATATTGAACCATGACTCAGGGCTTGAGCTTGAGACATCAAGATGGCTCTTGGTTGAATCTTCTGGCATTGCAAGAAATGCTGATTTTCCAAAGACCAAAAAAAATCATTCGCATAGCTGGTGTTTTGTTTAGATTCAAATCAAATTGGATGCTGAATATGCCATACAACATCGACAATCGACTAGAGGTGGCTTCTGGCAACATATGGCTTGAAAACGTGTTCATCGTTTTTTGAAGCTTGTGATTTGTCCCCCGGGTACTTGCTTCTGAGATAAAGAAAGCACAATATGAAATACTACAGAATTCCGACCATCCACAGTATCACCAGTGATTTCTGGGATATGCTTGGCTGTGTCAGCCATCAACCCAACTTGACACAACTGGTAACACTTACATAGGAGTTACATCTTATACTTTTGCAAATGAATCAAATCAAATATAAAGACATGTCATAAATGTCATATACCTATTTTTATCATGTGTTTATCTTTTTTAATGCATACATACCCTTTACTCGCTTTACTTGCATCATCCTCCAAGCTCAACAAACTCCTGCGTCATCGACTTGAGTCACTAAAATCCCACCTTTCCACGTCCTTTTGGCTTGGATTGATATAGGCCAGCTGTAGCCAATCGCACCTGTTGGTTCAAGGCATAGAACCTCCAGCACCGGGTTGGAGTTAGTGACTGTTGTGTGGACCCCCCCATGTGTTTGGGGAGGTGACCCCACCGGCCGGTGTTATCCAACCATGAACCATGAAGGTGATGGTCAACGACTACATTGGTTGAATGGAGAGATAGTACCTTAAGTATTTTTCAACCCTGAGTTGGATCGAATGTTGTATCTCGAAATCATCTCGGATCCACATACCACAATCTGTGTATGTCAGCAAATACTGATGCCAAGATCTTTCAGATGCTGAAGTTTTGTCCTTGCAAAAAAATAGCACCCAAGCCGTAAGCAAGAATTGGAGGAACCAACCTTCAAAAGTGTTGAGTTTTTCCATCTCAAGAAATTGTTCCAGCCCTGCACCGAGAAGCTGCTGCAATGTGAGGTTCTTCATATCCACCACCGGCACGCAGACTTTACCTAAAGCACCAACATACCGGGTTTGATGGATTTTTGGGCATCGAATGGAGATGATCATGGCAGAACCATGTTGGGCACTAGCTAGCACTTTTGACTCACATACCGGGTGTTTGGGAATTTGGGGACACCTTGCATTCAGGAGTGAAAACTCACATTGATGTCACTGCAAGTTGACCAAATAAATATGTGTGCACGATAGTTTATTCACTTTAAACAGAAAAGTAGAGACTCTACTTGATTTCTTCTGAGGGTGATTCTATTCAGGTGGTGGCAAGGCATTGTCACGGTTTGCACTCTTGTTTGGTTTCACCCTGTTTCTCAAATCATGGGTGAAAACTGCAGACATAAAAATGTGGGCGAAACAAAAAGAAACCTTGAAAGCAAAGCATAGATTACAGACCCGCACCGCTTGTGAGTGTCCTTCCCATGGAACGCACTTCCTGTCCTGGTCAATCTGAGCGGAGATTTGGATATGGAGATGTCCGAAGAATCAAGGGCATCAATCATTTATTATCCGTATATATATATATACACATACATGCATATATTCAATATGAGTAGGAAGGTCTCAATGAATGTTTGTCTATTTTTGGACTCCCAATTCTGAAACACACTCACTTGCTTCAAGTTGTTGGGTGTCAACATCGGTACTACATATCTGCGACTGTTTCTTATCGACCCTAATCCAGCCATTGGAGGATAAGAACGTTGAGTCCCAAAGCTACTGTACACCTTGACTTTCTTTTGAGATCCACAAGGAAATACAAGGAACATCGGAATATCCACCCAGGAAAATAAAGCTTGGTCATGTCAAGCCTCACCACATGTTGATAGGTCCGCAAGGCCAGCTATGTTTCTGCAATCTTTTTGGTTGTATACATGGAAACTGGAAAAACAATTGAAAATCATTCCTTTTCAAAACCAGACGCGATGCTTTGTGCGTCAGTTTTTGTCCAAAGTAATCACATTCATGTACAAAAATCCGTTGGAGTGTAGGTGAAAGGGGTGTGCTCCAGCAGGGCGTCATCATGTGTCTCCAACCAACCTTCCGCCCCTCGCCGTCCTTGGAGCATTCGTCACAAACCACTCGTCCGCAGTTACGGCAGTGGTGCTTCGAGGCGTCCGAAGTCAAAACCGTATCGCAGCGTCGGCCATGCCCATCGTGTGCCGTCCAAAACGGTCGTTGGCATTCCTGTCGGGTGGAAACGTCTCGCGAATTGCACCACGTCTCTCCCATCAATGGCGTGGTGATATGGGGGTTCATACATAGCACGTTAGCATGCATTATATACACGTGTAGGGATACCGTGCCCTCCAACCTTGGTATAAGGGAAGTGTGAGCTGGATCCCCCGATCCAACTCCTGTTGATCCCCACGAAACCTGCCGGAGAGAAGTGAACTGAAAAAATGCATGTCTTTCTGTCTCATATCAACTCTTGACACTTCCCAAACAACTTGTCTCAGAACCTGAATACACTCTGTCTGCATTTCTTTATTTCAAGGACAATTACCTTTTCACCCAAATTTTGGGGCATTTGCTCTTTACATCCTCTTTACCAAACTTCAAGTTAAAAGAACGCACCAACCAAAATCTCTTCAGGAAGATTGTCCATCACCAACCAAAGTCCTCGCAAAGATCAGCGGCACTGGCACTCTTCCACCTTTGGGGTTGTACGGCTTCGACGGTTCGTTCCCAGACTTTTGCCAGCTTCGCTTGCCTCAAAACGACAGATGGATCCATCCAGATGGGTGGATCAGGTGATAAATCCTCCTATGATATGACATCCAAAAGATGTTTTTACAAATACAATATTTAATATACAAGGAATCCTCTAGGTACCTTAAGAGGTACCCTACGGATCTAAAAAATGCCGTTTTATGTTTTTATATCTGGACTCTTGACAATACGTTGTGTCTTTTCAAAAGAATGGATTTTTCTTTCCCACACCAAGTGTTGTAGCGGAACAGTGTGTCGCAAGACAGGACATGAATTTCTTCAACAGCAACACATACCGAAACGAGACAGACACGCTGGGTCCTGGAAGTCAAAAAAAAGACAGGAAGTCACCCAAGAAACCCCGAGTTCAACGTTAGCAGTAGCGTTTCACTCGTTTCTTTGTTGTGCAGCCCATGGCACACATCGGGCCCTTCGAAGTCACTTAAGCTGCTTAACAACCAATGGAAGCCAGCGAAACTGTCCTTCAATGTGCCAGGTGGCATCATCCTGCAGACCGACCGGAAGATTTGCCAAGGTGGAGGAAAGTTGAGAGCTGAAAATCGGAAAATCTGAGGAAATCCCCAAATGGCACCAGTCTGAGAAAAGCCTGATTGGACATCTCAAAGGGGGTGAGTCTGATGTAGCTTTATGGGAAACTACAAGAACAACCCTGCACGAAGCTTCAGCTCAAAGGTTGCAAAGATGTAGATAATTTCATGTAACTTCCAACTATAGAACATGTAAATTCCAAGTCAACCTCTATTTGTTTTTCCAGACAAACACCCTTCCTCCCTTGCTCCCATCATCATCCACAGTGTTAAAAAATGAACCAAACCTTCAAATAAAACATGTTCATCTTGGTTTGGGATCCATGTTCCACCATGATGAAATATGAAATGAGTAACACAACTGAAGAATCCCTGTTTCCATAGGAATCTCATCCAGAACTGGTGTATTTTCCAGTCAACCACGTGAGTTTACCGGATTGTTGCAAAGCCCAAGGCACCGATGGGTGTGTCCCACATGACGTGCTGAGGCATCTGCCACACTTTGGAGACCCGTACAGGAGACACGTAGACCATGAAAAGCTTTTGAGACCGCAGGTCCTGAAAAGTTCAAGTGAATTTGGAGCAGAGTCAACTTATGCTGGTTGAGTCAAAATTGGAAATTACGCACGAGGGATAAAAATCAAACATTTTTGGTAGCATAAATAATCTGATAGATTTGATGGGTTCGGAAATGGATAATGCTTGGCTCTGCTCAAACTGGCCATTCCCAGACTTTTTTCAACTTGGTGAGAAAACTGTTGGGGGCGAACGTTATTGTTGTAGTCCGGACCTAAAGCATCGAACAAACCTTTGACCTTTTGCAATTGCCTAGCATCTGTTCATCCAGAAGTTTTGAACTTCATGTTGTATAAGTTGTGATTTGAAAACGGGTAGTATATAAAGGTTGAGTTCCCTCCCCAAATTGAAGGAAAAAAGGGTAGTAATAAAGTCGTCCAACTTTTCCGATTAGTTTCGTGTATGATCACCCCAAAGGCAAATGAAAAGGAACTAAAACGGAAATAAAAGGAGCAAAGTACACAACTAAAACAGAATCAATGGTTACCTAAAGATCCCCTTACATATCAATCAAAAATTTCATTCCTACCCCTGATTGTTTGGGCCAAGGGGGGAGCGTTTTACCAATCACTTCTCTAGATCGTGTGACCCTCCACCCTGCCGCCAGCTGTCCTAAGCCCCAGGACAAGGCAGTCGAGCTGGCTAAGAGCAAAGAGTGTGGGACAGAAGTCCGACCATCGGCCCAACAGGACACCTGGAAAGGGGGTTTAGATGGTTCATGCTTAAAACAATATGTAAAAAACATACATAAAGTCCTATGACATCGATGTCACGAAGACTCCATGGACTATTCCTAAGGCCCTAGTTGACCACCGAAAAAATGATGGGACAATGATGGAAAAGAGTTGAGTTTGAAATCCACCAAGATTGAAGCTACATTCCGCACTAGTATGTTCTCAACGAACTCTCGAGTTGCATTTCTGATTTTGCCATTCAACAACCCTGGTCACTCGTAAGACATTTCACATAATACTCGAAGCGCAGGAGGGCCGACCATGTTTTGCTAGTTGGGAGGCCAAATATTGGCTCGGTATGGCTCGGTTCAACAATAATAGATTTTAGAAGCTCCTTACCAAGCCGCATTGAGAGCCACTTCCGCGTCGGTGAGGTCAATATGGTTGGGTGCCCAAGAGCACAGAATAGGCACAGAGTGCAAAGAGAAGCGGCATTCGTCCACATAGACAACTACCTCAAATGACACTTTGTACCAAAGAGCGAAACCGCGAGACGGTGATAATCGGAAATGGAGCCACTATCCACGACTCAGATTGAATTTGGGGTTCATGGTCAGTACATGCTCTCACCATATGAGATGTTCGTTGTTTTTCGCCTGGATTCTACTATGCCAAGGTTTGCTACAGTGTTAAAAACTCGAAGGAGTTTTTGAGGCATGTGCAGCTGGGATGTGCTTGTGAGAGTCACTGATGGTGGTGAGTCACTTCATTGACGCCAATCAAGGTGGATAAATGTGAACATTCTTGAAAGCATAGGTACAAGTAAATCGTAAAAAGCTGAAATGACATTACCCTCCCAAATGCCTTCCCCAGTGTCGGATTCCAGATCCACAAGTACACAAGTACTTGTGAGATGACCGCAACCCCTTACGAAAACCTTTCTCCAAGCCACATGATCTCGACTCAACTTTTGTACCACCTCGTGAACCGAACTAGGAGCATCCTCCGAGACTTTCAGTCCCGTGATAATGGCATTCTGTCCTGTTTTGAAGCTGTGCTTTGTTTGAGTGATCACCACATTCTCTCCATCCAGTTGTAAAGCACGAATTTTCACAGATGTGCCAGGAATGCAAAAGCGTCGGTGCACTTCATCTACCTGTCCCTCATGACATCTCCTGGGAGAAAGTATCCCAGCTATTGGAAAAACCCGAGATTTGGAGAATTTATCAAATGAAATGGACGTATGATTGCCATGAAATAGTCGCAAATTCTAGAGGATGCCACGAGATTTCGACCCTCTGAATGAAACTTGTGAGCTGCGTAACCACCAAAGATAGAATCAGTGGGACATCTGTTGTTTTTTGTAAAGAGGTCTCCAAGATGAAACAAACACTGGGACACTCTTTGGTGGATGTCTTGTTCCATAGACATTGCAGCAATGTAGCAAGAAGCTTGGAATTGGATCAACGCAATCTATCTATCGTATCTAATCTCCTGCGGATATCATGATGAACAATGACTACGATCATCAACGATGACAAAACTTAACTAATCTTTCAGCATGTTCATATATCCTATGGCATCAATATCCATGCAATATCCTGCCACTGGGATGTCAGCTCCAAATCTCTTCCCCATCCCCGGGAATTGAAACATTCCAAGCATCAACTTCCCCGAGCTAACATCACCTTGAGCTTCGATCAAGATATAACCCATCTTTGTCGCCTGCTCCAATTCAGCATCACCTTACCCGGCAAAACACGGATCAGAGGAACCACGCAACAAACATGGGGAAACATACAAAAATACCAAGTAACCGTAACCAGAACCCAGGTGTTGACCACCAAGAAGTTTAAGATTTGCAAATGCACCTATGCTCACTCGGTATAAATCAGACCCAAAATGTTGCAACCAAGAAATAGCAAGAGGGAGATTTCCAGACATGTCACCCTGACAATCTGGAAAGTGTGGCTCAAAGCACCCGGAAATCAATTGAATCCATACCACACAACATTGGCAAACAATTGATCCCTTAACAACTTATAACTTGGCGTTGCTCTTGTCCCATTTTCTCAGCCTTTCTTCCCAAAGACCACACGACTTAGAAACGAAACAACAAAAACAAATACAGTCCAAATCGTCCACAATCAATCCAGATTCTTCCCAGTCACATTTTTGCTGGTGCAATCTCTTCCTCTCTTCACAATGTCGTCGGCTCTGCGACTCTTCTACCAAATCCCAATCCTCATCCTGCAAGCCATCGGGCCATCGGGGTCGGTCAAGCCGACTTCTGGGTGGCCTCTAATGGTGCCAAAAAAAACAACTTGTCGTTTTGGGATTCAACCAAACTCAGGGACATGGTACCGAACAGTTCGGCTTCACGTTTTCAAAGGAAACGGTACCAAGACACCAAGACAAGCGAACTTTTGGATACTTTTGGGGGGCTGCACTTTGGGATTGGATTCTGCACGTTGGTTGAAAGAAAAAAACATCTCTTGCGGAAGTACTCCCATAGTCCCGAAACAAGACTCTATGGTTTCTGAGGTTTCTCTGCCTTTCTATTTGAATTTGAGTCAGGATCATGCAGTCAGAATCATGTAACGTAAGACAAACGTGGGCAAGGAGTATATCCGTTGTTTACGTCGTGGCTCGGAAATCGCGCGTAAATCCATGGCGTCAAAGTGCAACTTCCTTAATATGAAGGATCAATAAGCTTTATGTAAATCTTTCATTTTTGTGCATCAGTCCATCATAGCAGCTGCTCTACAACTTTGATTCATTTGTATAAGTTTTATACCTAGATAATGCATAAACATCATATTCATATCAATTCTTGGAGTATACCCAGCTCTAGTCTAACGGAACCATGAAGCATGGTCTCTTCAGACGTTGCAACATCCCCAGGCTCCTTCAAATCCCCATCTGCCATAGGCCCAGTCAACAGGACAACGCCTGCAAGCGTGAGAAGTCACCAACACCCTCTTCGAGAGTGGAACAATCATGAATCTGCAGATAAATCGTAGACAGTTGAAAGCACTTATGCTTCTGTGAAATAACAAACAGTTGCAAAGAGTAGTGCACCTCGTTTGTACCCGCCAAGCAGTTGTTAAGATACTGCTTGGCACTAAGAATTTCTCCGTCTTGTAAGGGTAGCAGCGCATCCAAATCACCAACATCAAGAAATGGATGCACCCTAATAGAATCGCATCAATTTCCAAACCCAACAGGCCAAAAACAGAACTGAAAAACATGTATCCTGAAAAGTCAAGTCATATCACATGAGACCCAAAAATCGCCCCTCTGTTTTTTCCGATGTTTGAAAACCGCCCACGACTGCAACTCGAAAAGGTCTCCGCCTTCACTATCCGGACTCCATGGCCAACAGGTGTTATGTCTTGAAAGCAGCCAGCTGCGGCTGCGTATTGGGCTTAGAGTGGTTAGAACTTCCCCAACAAAAAGAAACTGAGACGAAGTTATGCTGAATGGTTTGGACACCAGTGCAATTCATGGGAATTTCCAGAAATTGCCATACCCCAATCATCCACAGCACAAACATCCAGAAACAGCACAACATGCCAAGATCACTTGATCTTTCGGAATTCTTCACAGTCAGCCAAAACGACGTTCATGTACTTGTCGAAGGCCTGGGAGCTTTACAGACAGGGAAATCCACTGCAAAATGTGCACGTCCAAGATGTTTACCATCCTGCAGTCCTGCAAAATGATCAAGAAAAATTGAAAACGGGCTGTGTTTCTGGGGGACTGCATTCAAAAGCATTGCACCACCCCCCTATGAATACCTAGAGCTCCACACCTGTATCCAAGCGCTTGTGAAGTCGAATCTTATCAAACTAAGATAAATTTGAGAAAGAATACAGGCCCTCAACTTAAAGTCAAATCAGAAGTCCCACCCCAAACCCTCCAGTACACGGTGCAAACACTCCGTGACATCCCCAAACCTCTCTCACCACAAAATCTGCAGATGGTTTAAATGTTCACTGTGTGATTTGCTTGTACTTCTTCACGATTTTGAGATCGAAATGTTTCTTATGCATAGGATTCTCATTTAAAAAATCAACGCAACGTCATTCCTGAAGTAAATTAGAAAAAACTCTGGCGATGAAATTCACGTCGTTTTTGTGTCAAGAAACCATGAAGGTACCCACCAACATACGAGCATCAGAGATGGTCACTCGAACCCTGAGGCATGTGGACTTGAAAGGGTTCAGGGTTGAATTTCCAAAGTTTAAAGAAGTGAAAGGAATGTTTTAGATACCCTCTTGTAAACTAACATAGCAATTGGCAATAGAGTATCCCCAGTTTCAATAGGGAAATTATTGTATTCCAAGTGGAGTTGTTGAAGGGAAAGGTGTAAAGACTTGGCAGTTGAAGATGTGGATATGTGCTGTTTTGGAATAAATGCAGTCAGTTACAAGAGTATGAGGAATGTTGCACAGATTTTTGCAGTAAGTCACATTAAGGTTCATTCCAATCAATTTTCCTTCCTTCAGGTCTCGATTTACTTCCAAAAAAAATGGGAGGAGATGAGACTCTGGTACGCCTGTAGTCGAGCCATTGTGCCATGCGGGTGTTGCGACCTGTGAGGGTTGGCACAACATCTACATGATCCAGCTTTTTCAAAACAACGCTCCCTACAGATGCAGCTGATGCAACTCACCTTTACCCCAACCACACCTGACATGGCTGCGGGCTAAAGTGAGCAAATATTGCCGACCTATCAGGTGATGTGCCACCACCGTTCGCTCACCCGAAGACCCCCCTGGGAGCCGACTGAAGGCCGCCGTGCCGGAAGTTATGGTCACAAAGAACGGAAGTTCCACTTGCACAACTCTTTGGAGGCTTAGAATGATAGGTACAATCTCTTTGTTACCATTTGGAAACATTTCCAACAAAAATTTGAAAGCTATCAACATACCATCAACCTCAACATTAATCTACCCACTTGCTTCTTTCATGTTTTTTTGCGAAAGCGAAGTGCTCATGGATCGTATGATGGGTAACCCCAAATTCGCAGCATGGTTCCAAACAAAAGAGAATGAAAGGAGGAAACTGTCTGAGGTGGAAATCTGCAAGATTCAGCTTTGTAAACCTACAGCTGGACCCTTGAAACAATAGATTCCTTCAAGAGACATCAACAGAATAGGGCCCCCAGAATCCCGAAAAGTGACAAGCAGGTCGACTTGATGCGAAGATGAGTGTCCAATCTGGCAACTTTTCACGATCGTCTTGTGATGCTGCTACTGAGGCCCGCTGCGACCCCGCGTCTCTCGGACTTTCTGCCAAACAGGGTCTAAGGAATTCTCGGATCTTTGAATCTTTGCTAGGTTTCAGCAAAGACAAACACCTATGCTAAAAACACTCGGCCTGGTTTTCAGGCCTGAATCAGCTTCAAATTTCTTGGCTCATGTTCAGTGCTTTTGTGTTGTAACACATTAGCACTTGAGCAAAAGGTATTTGGGTTGCCCATCGACTGTTTTCTCATTCCTCATTAAAATCATCAAGGGAAGTGTCTAGTCTGCTTCTCCCCAAGAACAAAATTGTACCCCCAGAAATGTAAACACTCAAGATGTTTTTACTTCGTCCATCTTCGAGGGACAATGTTTTCGGGTGCCATTCTTCCCTCAGTCGTCCAAATGGATGTCGATTCGCCCGACCTGAACGAATCCCTCGTAGGTTGGGTGTCAACTAGCTGAATGGCAAAACATGGCGAGACCCCAGACCATCATTTTGAAGGAAGGGCAGAAAGAGTTGCAATCTTTCAACAAAAAACAGACTACTACAGTGAAGATTTTGTTTTTGGGGGGTGCCCACATTTCAGTTCCTTCAAGGGCAATTTGCCTCAACAATAGAAATCATCCATCAAAATGAACCAAGCTGGGGTTTATTCATTGAGGACAACTACGTTGGCACCGAGCCATAGTAATGATTAAAGTTATCATCTCGTGTTTTCCGCTGACATTTCTGTTCATCGGGAAATCGCATAGCATTGGTATGATGGTTCTGGTTTTCTCCAGGTTACCGCAGTTCTGACATCACAGATCCCACTCTCTGGCATCAATTACCCCAAATCTCCGGATTGGAAGTTGAGAATGTGAAAGGACAACTTTTGAATCGTTCTTTTAGGCCCTGAGGACCATATCATGCCATGGGGCTGCAAACTTCAACATCACACTTGTCTCAACAGAAAAGTCCCAGGTATGAACCATTACGCTGGCAATCCGCGACCTTCCGACTGTCCACGTATTTTTGAATCACAGGAGGTTCTAAAAGTAAATGGCAGCTGAGTTCGGGTTGTGTCCCAAATTCTGGAGCTTGGATTGGAGAAATTATCAACAATTCGGAGTATTCTTCATTCTAAACTAAACTCGTTGTTTGAAGTTGTTCCATGTTGGGAGTTGAAGAGGTTTTCCTAACTCTTCGATTCCTTTGCCATAAAACTACCAGAATTGCTACGAGTAGTATCCAGGTTGGACCAAGTCACACGCCACTCAGCAACCTTCAAGGGAGCTCGGTCCACCTCCTAGCTGACAAAGATGAGATTGATGAGAAGACAATCAGTCACAATTTTTAGCATTTTGCCACAGCTCACTTGAGTTCTCCTCGGTGATCCGGTAGTATAGCTCAATCTTGGCACCCGGGTCATGGTCAGCGAAGTGCACGACACCTCCAGTGCTCATCGGTTTGGATCGTAGAGGGGGATCTTCGCCCTCGAAGATTTCTTGTCAAGTTTGAATGTTGAGTTTGTTGAATGTTTCATTGTTTCTTGAAGATCGAAAGAACACGTACCAACGTACTTTGTACAAAAGTAGTTGATTTCCACTTAGGATCTCTGGTTGGAAACCTATGAACATCGTTTGATGCTGATTGATTCCACAAAACCACAAGCCTTGGTCAGCTGAAACACAACACCCTCCCTGCCACGTTGCCGACCTTCATAGAACTCGGGATGGCCCAGTTTGCGTGTCATGCGGACGGCCTGGGAATTCAGAGATAATCCACAAGCAAGGGCTGGGGGCCAATCGTTTTAGAGGTTAGATATCAGAAGACACTAGGCCATAGGTAGCAAAATGGAATCTACTTACATGTTACATCAAGAAAGAAGTTGCATGACGTGTCTGATCATTGTAATGTAATGATAGCACCGTTATGATCATTGTAATTGTAATGATAGCACTAACACGTACGATCAGTTGACGTAATGATGAGTCGTAATGCAGTCAGTTCTACGTGTGCAGTCATCATCATCATCATCATCATCATCATCATCATCATCATCATCATCATCATCATCATCATCATCATCGTCATCGTCATCATCGTCATCATCGTCATCATCGTCATCGTCATCATCATCGTCGTCATCACCGTCGTCACTGTCGTCACCATCATCAACATCATCATCAATAACAACAACAAGAAGAGCAGGAAGAATAACAAGAAGCACTACAACCACAACCACAAACCCAGCTCTCCTTCAAGTCCTCATCATTCATGACCCCTGTGATAAATTTTTGTCAGGTGCCCCGGGCAAAACGTTGCTTATTGGATCTCCCTTCTCGGACCATCAAGTCGAAATGCAAATTTTGTGGCAAGTCCTGACGTCATCAACTTGGCTGTGCAGCTGTGGAATGAAGGAACTCCACCGAGAGGCCGATAAGTGGTAAATTTGGGGGGTGGGATATTTTATTGGTAGAAACTATCAGTCATTGATTCAGGCAATGCGTGCTGTTCTAGTCGGAGACTTCCAGCCAAGCTGAATAGGGTGAAGCAAGCTTCAGTAAGGTCATTAGAGCTTCAATTACTGACATGGCCAGGAATATAAATCGAAGAACCTTACATCCAAACAAACAAGGTCCTACAAAAAACAACATCAAAATGTCCATCTGTTATAGAGACATCATATCTTTCATCTGTAAGGCTCATGAAAGCTTGAACATTGGTCACGTTCGAGAAATACCCTGCACGACTGTGCGGTCCCTGTCCTGTGTCCTCTCCGACAAATGATGCTCCAAACCGTGGTGTAACCTGTCTTGCCAACTTGCTTTATATGTCACCGGATCATCAAGTGTCAAAGATCAATCCGAAAACCGGTTGTCCTTTACAATTGGTTGCATCTACTTGTATCCATGTATTCCATTTTCTAAAAAAACACCCTCGGCTCAGAGTCGTTTGATGACCATGCCGCCCGATCAGTCGAGGGACATTCATTGACCCCGCTGATTCCAATATGGCTCTCAAAACGAAGATATCACTTTGGAATCGTACAGTAGATTTAGAGATGCTGTGTTCTTCAATTATCCAGTTCTTAGGGGTCAGTAGTTTTGAGCCACTCCTTTATCTTTAGATCAATTCCCCATCCGTTTCCACCAGCCAACCTCCTCATCACGTTGATCGTGGGGTCCATCTGGGCACAGGGCGCAAAAGGGTGTCATGTTGAATTTTTGTGGGCCAACGGGACCTTAGAAAGCCCTTAAAGACACTATGTATATCGATGTATAGCATACAGCGTGCGGAAGACCCTTGAATAGTGACTTTCTGAAGTAATCAAATTTCGACTTCTTTGAAGTGTTCGCATTTTGTTTTCCAAAAGCCTTCAATAGAGGTTAGGGAACTACAGGAGATTTTTAGGATTTCAAAAACTCCGCTTCTACAGATCCAGATGTACAATGTGGGAGAACTGACCCGAGATGTTGAACCACAGATTCACCACCCACTAGGCTACCCCCACTGCTGCCACAGAAGGACGGTGTAACCTGGGCAACTTTAAGTTGGATCAGAATTGTTGGCCGTTTGTTGCTGTGAATGTTGAGCAGCTGATTTGCATGCAGAGGAAGTATATATACTGGCAGTATTAGGGCTCTTTGCAAACCTTGTCAAGTATTAGGGCTCGATTTTTGGGCATGTGTGCATGTTGAAAAGTTGGTATGTCATTTGACTTGTCCAGGGGGGACACATCTCTTAGCAGGAGCCTAACTTCACTGGAAAGGTTGAACCACAGACCTTTGACTTTGGAATTCCATTCCCCGAAAGGAGCAAGCGGGATATGAAGTCTAATAGCTAATGGGAAGATCACCGTCTCACTGGTGCATCAAAGTATTCAATCAATAGTCCCTTGTGTATGCCCACGGTTTCCTTTCTGGCCCAGAAACATCATGCGTTGAGCATTTTGAAAGTTTCTCCTGGCCACAAAATACATCGTTTCTTTCGAGCATCTTGCATACTATGTGCACTACAAACACACAAAGCATCTGCCCTTCAAACTAGTGATCCTTGAGGACAATCTTTTTGAAAAAAAAACTTATTTAACAGCTTCATACGCATCAAAAGACTCTTTCGAATTCGGATATCGAAACTTCGGAACCCGCCTCTGCATCAAATCCTGAAGACGCCTGGTCCAAGGTTTTGCTTGCTTGCAACAATGAATCCAAAGGTGAACTTGTACCCAACAGGATCATATTAGTGATGATATGGTTAGGGTGTCGTCAATCTTAAAATTCATGTCAAATTAACCTTAGTCAAAGTATATATCCCAAAATGAATGTGGGCACCGAACTTCGTCTTCGCAACTGAAAATCAGCATCAACCAATCCTAAAGCAGCAGTGAATGTTCTTCACCATCTAGGACCAAACCTTCTGAAATAGCTGTGGGTCCCTTAAACAATCCAAGGCACGTGGCATCATCGGAATCATCGGAAAAGAGAGGATCTGCCAGGAAAGAAGCGATGCTGTTTGGTTGACAACGGAGGACTGTAGGAAATCTAATTCACCAAGCTGAACGTGTTGAGCTTACGCCCTCCTGGTAGTGATCTTGGTCGAAGATGTTTGATGAGCTTTGTTTTGTTAAAAAAAAACCTGTTGAATTTCACTTTGACATGGAACAGTCAGCAACACTCTGAAACGATACCAAGTTATGTACATCTGACAAACACTGACAGGATATGTGTGCGAACAGAATGCCACTAGATCTGCCATTATGAGCGGGATTGTGTCAATTGATTCCCATACACTCGTGCCAGACCTGCGCAGAAATGTTTTTCATTCTTTCACTTGACTTGAATCCACAAAAGAAGAAAAGGAAGGGCAAATGAAATCTAACAGTGATCCCAAGAAACGAAACATTTCAAGTGCCCTGCTTCAAAATAGTTTGAGGAATGCCTCATTCCAACCTTCCATCTTTCACCAATTCCCTTAGCGTTCAACATGTTCCGTTTTCACAGGGTTACCTTTCTGTTTGATGATTTCCTTCTCCAGCGCATGATCTTCAACCTGATGTGAAGGGTCTAGGCGGTTGTAGCACAGTATGATGGAGGTTCATTGAGTCCACCAACGACAGTCATATTGGGATTGATTTGTGCGGCATGGGTATATAACTCAGCAAACTTGAGGTATTGTAGATGTTTCTGAATCCTTCGGAAAGCTCCATTGCCATGTCAAAAATCTTTTGGAACCTCAACAACATGTATATATTGTATGTGAATTGAATGAAAATCATTTCCAGGGTCACACCAGGCAATGAATTATCCATGTGCCTCCCACCTGCCCAGCTAGTGTAAAGCAGTTGCCGTCTGCATGTTTCACCATTCAGATCTTGGGAATACCCAATCCTCTAACAAAACCACCATCCTGGACTCTTACCCTGGCAATCATCCAAGGGGAACATGGGTCCTTCCAAGATGATTCTCGGCTTTTAAAGTAGATCCATCTTCCACTTCCATATTCATCATACAGCCATACTAGGCTGTCCTTATAAAATATTGGTACGGTAGTCATAGTGACTCAAGTAATTAGGTACATTTTTCGAGGTATATAGCTTGAGGTACCCTGCACTTCACCAGGCCCCAGCTCCGCCTCTTGTTGCTCCTGCCGAAGTCGGGCAAAGAGCTCCGTAGGGTGCACTTCCCCCACAGGTTCAGGAGGAACCTGGCACCCCACTGTTGGAAGCACTTCCGCAACTACATTTGGAAAAAATTGTAGGAAATAAATATCTATCTTTGGCAACCACAAAAACTACCGTTGACCATTTTGAGACTAGCTGGTTCTCAAATAAAAATATATCTTTGCTGTTGGAGAATCTATCGCTTCGCTCAGCCGTGGGGAAAGCGTTCTTCACCATGGATGCAAAAAGTTTTAGCTTGCATGAAGCAGTGGCACAACCCAAGACCAAAGATGCATCCTCGGATTGTCTAAACTTAAACAGATCTAAAAGGTATACTCGTTTAAAGTTGCACAAGCATCAACACCTCATCCTAACTCATGTTGCGTCACCAACTGATATCAAATTAGCCACTGAGTGGGACTGTCTCATCTCAACCACTGTTCAAAAATCTGGATCGAAAAAAAGTCCTATTGGAGAAAATCGAAGCTATAAAAATACAAGGCTTGAAACCACCACCTAGAAGGTTTGCAGTGAGGTCAGCTACAATGAGGATACGAAGTGTTCTTATTGCTCCAACTCCCAGGGAACCTCCACGGGCAAGTTTCGCGGATGGACGTGCACCAGGAAATACCTTCTCTTTGTGAAGTTTTGACGTGCAGTGTCGGATCTTTTGACCCAAAAGTGCAGTGCAGGTCTGATTGTGAAGTTCTCTCCCATGAGTTTGGTTTTGTATACTGCCAATGGCTGAAGTCAATCAAGGGCCGGTTTGTGGCTTTTGCGCGTTTTCAGCACTCCGAACCATTTGAGGTTTATCATTTTTGTTGAGCCATGCCTACACATATGGAAACATAGATATACCAATGCCACTACAACAAGCATCTCAAAATGTGTCTATCCATATGAGGTCATCCCTTGCTCAGAGCTGGGGCCAGCAACAGACTCCCTGGTGAAAGTCCATATTCCATGGGAGCCAAAATGGTAAGGCCCAACAAATGTGCTGCTGGCGGCCTTATCACGCGCTTCACTTCAAGTCTCAAGTCCAAAAATTGAACAGTTTGAACTCTGAACTTCAGTGCTTTACCAACTGGCAAAATTTGACCATCTAGCATCATAGTCCACCCTAGCTGTGCGGTCCAGGGGAAGTTTCAGATCTGATTATGACCTGTCCCTGATCGGACCCCTTCGTGAAGGGGTCTGCCTAAAACCTCGTATGTACAGTGTACAGTGTACAATAAGCAACTTCATTTTTAGCAGTTTCACAAGGTCCCATTGCTCGGTCTTCTCTTCCGATCTGTCTTGGTTTGGGTTCCTATTTGGCCCGGCCCCCAAAAAAAAGGAGTCGACATCAATCCTTGCTTTCTAAAAATAGCATGACCCAACCCCAAATTCAATGAAGTTCACACTTGAAGATTGCCTTTCCGCTTCGCAGATTCCATCTTCTATCTGACTTTGTATGTTTTCATGACCATCTGAGTTTCCTGACACAGGGCAAAAGCCATACCTCTGATACTTCTGTGATGGTGGATCTTCCACCGTCGTCAAGGGAAAGGATCTGGACCTGAGATGTTGGGAATCCTTCCAGAAACACTCTGCAGCATACGTGTTGGATGTGTGTTTCTTTGATACTACCCTTCAGGAACGAATGATGGCATTCATAAGATATATACATAGTGTGCGTGTTCAGGAATTGATATGAATTGCAATACATGTCGTGTCAATTAATCCCTAAGCACCCAAAACAGAATATCCCCAAACGATCTTAATGTGATTTCTCAATCGCATAAATCTCCTATTTCATGTATCCATACGTTTAGACAAAGACAGCCCTGTGAGGGCAACCATGTACCGCTCCGGCCCAGCAATTGTACCTATCTCTCGGCTTCCCAACTCCAAAGATCGAATGCCATACCTCTGATGAAATCCGGAAAAATCATGGACTTTTCGGAGATGCCAAAAAAGTAAAAACTGTGGTGTTTTTTCCAATTTTGTTGAAAAAAAAACTGGAAAAACTGTGTTGTCAGAAAACCTTTTCCCTCTGATTCAAACTTGTTGTTGGGCTCAAAGTGGGCAGTTGATATGATCACCATTTACTCTGACCTCATCTACCCTGGGTTCCCAGAAGCCTTAGTGGATAATCCACCAGCTTTCGAGGGCCTTCAGTCATGGCCATTCCATGAAACGCCAGGGCCCGAAGGGAAAAAATCTGGAAACGAGGCGCTTTAAAGGCCAAAAAATATATATCAGTGTATAATTCTATAAGCAAGAGGTAGATGGGCCCGGTGAAATGTGGCTTCCTTTCGGGCTTGGTGCATTTTTCCCATCAGGAAACAATACAGATTGGAAGCCGTTCGTCATTTGGATGCCCAAGGAAAAATGCGATATGCTAAATGCTATTTCATCCACAAGATCCATTTTGGGTATGGCTCGAGAATACGAATCTTACATATCTTTCCACCCAAACCCTGTGGTTTTTTTTTCCCTCCCAAGCACCATTTGTTTTGGCATACTTTCTGCTGAGTTCAGCCCAACGTTGATTGGTGGAGATTCGAAAGCCAAGTTCATACTTGGACACGGAGCAAGGAAGCTTCACCCCTTGGGTCCATGGAGCGGTTTGGTCCAAGGCTGCCACAATGTCTTTTTCTACAAAGTTACTAGAAATAATCACCAACAATCGAAAGCAAAACATAAAATAATGTTCAATTGGAATCGCGTCATTGTATGTACTGAATAGTAGAATCTCTAGATGACCACCTGTGTATCTCCTCTCTCTTCGCTTCACCGCTTACCCCTTTGAATGCTGGGCAGCCCATCTCACCAGAAAGTAATCATCCAAATGATAGACCTGGGTGAGGAGCTCTCGCACTCGTTTGAGGTCAACAATAGTTTAGCAAAAAAAGGGTGGAATCCATTTGAAATATAGTTTATATACAAAATCCTGCACCAGTTGGCCAAAAAATCATGGGAAACTTCAAGAGCCACAATGCAGTTTCTGGGAATTGCGGCAAAGGTTTCTCGCTCTTTGAAGTATAAGATTCCTTTTGGGGTGAAGCAAAATCGAAGGTCGTGCTTCCTAGTGGTTGATGAAAAATCCCTGTCTTGCTTCACCCAAAGCATGTCCCATCAATCAACCAATAAAGGCTCAAGTTTAGGAAGTGTATATTTGGATCTAGTATCTGAAGCATTCCGGATGTGTACCAACGAAATTTCTGTATATCTTGCATTATATAGTTGTATGATACAGTATATACAGTTGATACATTCGCTGCGGTACATCTGCATCTTAGGACCCCCCAACCAAGGTGGAGCGTTCCACTTTGATCTCTCCATCCTCGATACAACGACGTGGCAGGTTGAACTATATACAGTGCATGAGACCAGCTCAATCCTACCAATTCAAATAGGTATATTTATATATCATATATATTTCTATAACAGTGTCAGGCAGGACTGGAGTTCTCAGCATCTACTTCAACTATTCCTCTAAAGATCTACGACATTAAAATGTTTGTTTTCACAAACAGGCTTCCCGACAGATCTTTGCAGGTACAAGGTGGCTTCAAAAGCTGCCACCTTGGCTGGATGGTCACCTTCTAAGTGGTTCGTGTTACAAGTCAACTAACTCGATCATATGCTGCTCATGTTCACTTTTTGTGTGTGGGGGAGTGCGAAAAACCCTCCACACCAGAGTGCATCACAGCCTTCAACCCCAACCTCTGCAGAGTTTGCTGGGTTTCCGAACCCCAACGCAATAGAAGTACATGGAGAATTCGATGTCATCTGTTTTGAAGTCCTTTTTGGAGTCTTTGTAGCCAACTCAACAGGCATTAAAATCTTGTGTTGGAAACAGACACCTTTAAGATGAGCTGAAGGGAAAAAAAACATGTTGACTAAAACTAAGACTGAGATCAACCCACATGGCATGTGAATTGGCACTTGCCTGGTTGTTTTCTTTCAATCTTTGCTGCTCGTTCATTTTTCCAGGCCAAGTTTTAAATAAAGCGGAAGAACAAAAGCTTGGATGATGTCAACCTTAGATCCATAATGTTTTGCAGCTGGATTTGCTGCAACTTCGCACAGGTCCTTCTCAAGATGTGAGATGGGACGTAACTCTGGCAGGGAGCCATCTTTGGGCATAGACATTGATAGACCTCAGTAAACGCTTTGGACTTGACATGTTTTTGATGTTGAAAGTAGACCGTGTCCTCGAAAAATGCCTGGAAGAAAGTTCGAAAGTTCATGTCATTCATTCCAAGTGGCAATCTGTATCCTGATTACAGAGTGTATTGTTTCACACATAACATCAAATAAATTCAGACTCACTGGCCTTGGAAAAAATTTGATATCGGGGGCAGATTTATATGCATTACTGTAAATTCACGACCCCATGTCCAATCTTTTCCACATTTCCAATTTCTTCAGAATTGGTTCTCACATGCATCCCTGATACAAAAGCTTAATAGTGGTAGTGTGTTGCCATTTGCATTGCTACCATTTTTGCCACAAAACGCAGGCCATGATGAAACGGTTTCCAATGGCCAACAACAACCGCTGCTCGTTCCACGTGGATGGACACGGGGGCCCCCTGCTGCGCGACAGGCTCTTTGAAAAGGTGCGTGGCCCCTGTGGCACGGGATGGTGCGCTGAAGAGTATCTTGAAGGAGGTCCCTGTGTAACAGTGTGATATGTCGTCTTGCTTAGTTAGGGTACATGCATCAGAATCTTGTGATGGGTTGTCTATACTGGACCCAGCTTCCACTGTTTCCTGTGGGTTTGTCTGCAACTGCAATATCGAGATGAGGTCCAAAAAACATAACCTCATCTCCATCTCTGCAAGCATTGCCTCTTTCCTGAAGGGTCCATAACAAGTATCCTAATGTATTGGTAGAAGAATCCTGGAACAACCTCGGATATACTTTAGAGAAGTTATGCTAATCGTTATGTTTATTAGAGCAGTGCAAGTCTAAAAGGTGTAGGTTCCGTTTTCCAAAGCCATACTTTTTGAGGACGTGTCGCTCGATTGCCTCTCAAAACTTTGAAAGGATTTCTTGAGGTTCTGCTCGTGACTGTGCCAGATTTCTTGGATACACGGGAAGTATGCTGGCTGTTTCCCTCCACAATCTCCTTATTGCAGATATAAGTCCTGACTAAACACAACATCCCTCACCTTGAAGGCGTCGATGTCGCTGAAGAGCTTGCAAAACTTCTGAATTTCTTCAAAGAATTCATGGTCCTCGCAGGGGCAACTCACCATTGCTCCAGTTGGCCACTTGATGACAGGATGCTTTGGATAAACCGAATTGTGCTCAAGCACGTGCAAGTATGTGCCTACTGACACAATCGTTCATGGAATGAGTCCCTTGTCCTCAAGACTGGGTATCGTGCCAAGACTGCTGCAAAATTTGATCAAATAAACCCATTTACAAATTTTGAGATTTAAAGGATCGTATAACAATATGGGGCTTTTATTGCTAAATGTTTTCATATATTTTCCATGAAGGGTCCCCCTTGTTGTGCAATTAAGCTGGAGTGACACCCCAATCTTTCCTGCCACTCCAAGTCAGCACAGCTTCGGAAGTCGTGGAAGAAGTGATGCCTGCAGCTTTCTATCGTTGCAGATGAACAAACAACTGGCTCTTCAAAGTCCAATCCATTTCAACAAATATTCAAAAGCTTCTCTAAAATTAAAATATGGGTTAGTTTTTTATACACTTCATAGACTGTTTCATCACACGTGTCTCTAATGGACGGGGTGCTTCGGGCTGACCAACAAAATATATATCATCCATCTGCCTTTCGCTGCTGCCGCTGAGACCACTCAACTCTACCTGGCGTTTCTCCACAGGTTGGAAGATTCATCAAAATTCCCAGGCCACATGAAAGACCTCAATCTGATCTCCTTCACAGATTCGTGGCAAGTGTGGACCTCAGGAAGGTCTAGTTGGATTGGATTGGTCTGATGTAACTACTTGCAGTACTCGGAAGTGAATATGCACATATACACCACCTGGAAAGTAGATAAGTAGATGGCGGAAACAACCCCCATGTATTGGTTTATCACGGCCCCTCAAGGATTCACCACCTTTTGGGGGGTTGCGCCATCTACTTTCACTATGGTGTAGTATGTATGTATCCTCTGTTGATAATTGTTGAGATACATATCTAATATATTGTCCGTATGCCCACATTATAAATTCCCACAGACTGTCTACATACTCTTGAGTTTCAGTCGTCCTCACATCCAGATCAACTGATTTCTACCTGCTGTATCCAGTTGCAGCTACCTGCTAAATTGCCATTTCTCAGCGAGAGCAAGATGACCTACGAAACATGAATCATGCAGTTACCAGCTACCTTTTTCTCTTCTAATACTCAACCATACCCGGACATGATTTGCTTGATTTGTTTTGAACACGTGACGACCAACCCTATTTATATACTACCTCCCAACCGACCTGCCATCTGGCCATCCATCCACCCACACCCCTTCAGAAGTCATCCCATCTGAGGTTTCTGCGAAAGATGATGCAAAAGGAATTCCCTTCTGCCGAGCAATCGCAGGTCAGAAAGCTCAAGGGAAGCTCCTTTCATCCCAGCAAATGAGGATCGATAGGAAAAATAAGAGGTTCTAAATATAGCCAACATACATCAACATAGGACATTGTTTCTATGTGACCTACATAATTCACAAAGAAATCACAGCAATGCCTAGTGTGTCTGTCATTCTACACCCAAGTTCCGTATGAAGGCTTGCTGTGAATCGCAGTCCTCCAGGCGGATGGCATCATAAGGAGGCTCCTCCGGCAACCTCGCTGCAGCAGGGAGGTTTCCTGTTGTGTTTTGGACTCAGCGACATGTTGCTGGAAGTTTGAAAGGGGTCAATCATTGCTTTCATACGTTCTGCTTCAACATGCCGACGTGCTTTGTGTAAATCTTTCCCATCTGATACTGAAAAGCCATGAATTTTTTCAGGTACACTGAACTCCATATTGGTCTAAGGATCCCACAAGGGACTGCTGTACTTTGACAGCCGTCGATGCAAGGATTGGCTGACCTCCAACTCGGGGGACTCCGTCGGACTTCTGCGGAGCAAACGCACGCGCCACATGCGAACCTGGCGAAGTGGTGCGGCGAAGGGCGACAAAAAACCTCGAGCTTTGCCCGGCTCCGCCTGTAAGGAGTGGCCCGGCTGGTATTGCCCACCTTTGGTCATCAGGAACTTGGAACATCCCAAGAACTGGTGCCGGAATGCCCAATGCCACTACGAAAAAACAAAAATGCAACACATGGCCAAGACCTCCCTTCGTAACCCGTGATTTCAAAGCGACTTACCCACATTGGAATCTACGATTTGTTCCCACCTACTGCACCTCAGCTCCCTACCAAGATCAATAGGTTCTTTGTCCATGAAGCCCCTCCAGTTAAGCCAAATGAGGTCAGCACTGTCTGGCATTATGGTCCAGGTAGGGAGGTGGCAGCCAACCAGTAGCTCCATTGGACAGACCTCACTGAAAAAGCAGCTGCACACCGAGAAGTCCCACTTTTGCTACCATCCTACCATGGTCCCATCATCTGATCTTCACAATTCCTCTCATTAGCTTCCAAATTACAACGTGTAGATTTGGCATTATATCATACAAATTGCGCATCTGACATCACATCCCGGGTGAAGGGTCATTCCTACCAAATCATCTCTGTAGCTGTCAACAGCTCCACTCAAATTCACAGCAATCATCTTTTACGGAGGATTGGATGATTAGGATGGAAATTCACCAGCATAACGGAAATTACATTCTACCAGATCCAACCTACCACCTTGCATCAAACCTGACTATACAAAACCATTCAAACGGTGTCAAGATTCAAAAGCCCACAAGAGTGTTGGGTTTCTTTGTTACAAATCAATCCTACTCTCTGAAATCGTGAGATTTTGCAAGGTATCTGGATTTTATTGATGTTTCTTTACATGGATCAGTAGAGAGCCTGGGATCACACTAACCTGCCATCTTTCAGACTTTCCACCGTACAATAACCTGGTCTATACATATACAATACTCAGTACAGCCCTGAAGGTAGAGATGACAGAAGTGCACCCAACTTGACCATGGATATTGAAACTTGAGCATTTTGTTGGAGTTGTGCCTGTTACTTTTAGTGCATCACTTTCTCGACATGTTATCACCCACAGTATCCAAAAAAAAGGCTTGAAATATTCCACAGGTGGACCATAAAGAGACCAAGGGACGCCCTCTGGTGGGAAAATCACAAAGTCGGGTTCCTCCTCCTGCGGCAACTCCAATTTGGTTGTGTATGAAGAATTCTTGAAGTTCCAAACATGATGCAAGCCCCAAAAATCATCAACATTTATATAAATTGATGAGTACGAACTGCAGTATGGAAGTTTATGAACTCCAAATTAGAGACCCAAGCTCCAGACAAAAATGGACCGTTTCAAGTGGATTTAGGGAGTCACTATTTTTGAGACATCCCCAAGTTACTCATTGAAAAGGAGCCTAGATCTACTATTGCTCCAAGGGCTGGTTCAAGACTCTCCCATCACAGCATGAACCCCTCCTTGTTGGCATCTGCACAGTGTGGTGCCCTGCCACATGGGCGGATCCACAGCAACAACATGGTGGAGTGGATTCCAAAAATATCAAATACTCTAGTGCTTCAAACAAATACCCCTGTACATACATATACATAGATTTGTATATGTATATAATTATATATATATTACGCATATACAGTACACATGATATGTTTATATATATATATATACGTATACTTGACTCATGATATGGATGAGTCTTCTGATGAATAATTTGAATATATTTGAATCTTCCAACCCTTAATGACAAGTTAGGTTGACCCTGGCGACGTATCTTCACCAAAGCAATGTCTCAATCGTATAGAATCACAAAGTCAAAAGGCCTTCACATTCACAATGAAATCCCTCTATGACACAGACAACTTTCATTTTTGAAGTCTTGGATGACAGGGGCATCGCGATTCATACACTAAACCTATTTCCACCACTTGGATTAGCACCTTCCCCAGCCTCAAGATACAAGTGTCGTTCACCCTGGATCCGCCCAGACTTCGCCTCAGACGGCACTTCAGGTTAATTGTTTGGAACTGGTCAGCGGTCAACCTTTTCTATTTTCTGCAATTTGATTGCAAACCTATTCTTTGAACTTGGTCTTATTAAACGACGAACAGAAACGTTTTTTCAATCAATTCTCTTATCTGGCTATGGAAATCTCATGAGTCCTTCATAGTCCTTCCATGTTTGGATTATGTTTGGTACAGTAGATACTCTTCCTTTTGAAAATGGAAATTTGGATTGATATTCTAGATCTTTGAAAGTCATAGACTGTCATGGATTCTCGCATGTGATTGATGTCTTGACATCGCCCCCCTTGAACACCAGTGGTGTCAGCGAAACTCCATCTCTTAAGGGCCAAACAACTTGGGGTTCAACAGCTTCCGGCGCAACATCATTGATTTGCTCCTGGAACACCAGTGGGATGCAAACCTGTGTGACATTCAGGCGTTGTTACTGTTGAAAATTGTTGAGCTGCAGATTATAAGCTCGAAACATAACAAAATGGATTAAAGACTTCGAAGGCCATAAGCACAAAATCAAGTGCAGCAGGTGTCTGACAGTTCTGGAATATGTGTTTATGCCGATGCGGTCGGTCAATGTGAGCCCACATCTTCTTTTTCAACCCTTCCGCATGGTGGAAGACTGTCAACCTTGCGCTTGGCCCGAAAGCGCTTCAGCTGCGGCGCCTCAATAAGAGGTGCCAAGATGCCGCACTGGGGGCACTCCATCACTCATCATCGCCCATGCAGCATTCTCTCAAGGTGTCGAAACACGGAACACTGAGCGACGCTTTCCTTGCAACGCGGCGAAAACAGCTGTCTCTCCCTGACTCTGACGCAGAGCCCCCGAGAGCACAAAGCATGACGACCAGCTCTCCCGCAATGAGGTGGACGAGCGCTGGGGCAGCGGCTCCTCATCGACGGTGTCCTCGATTGCAGCTTCATCTGTGAGTCTCAACTCGCCGCAGCGGCCTTGCCGCGAAATGTGCGCAGCCAGCGCTTGCGCAAACCATCCCACCGGATGCGGTGCCCTTCCGGCAGCATTTGGACACCAAAGATGTGCCGCACCAATGCCATATCCGCACGGCCATGCGTGCCTGGCGGTGCCATAGTCCAAAACCTTAAAACCTTCACACCTCGGAGCGTCATCTCCTTGTCGTCCGTGCACCCTCGGCAGCTGATCATCACTTCATTACTGCTCTTCGGGTTCGGACGAAGGGTTCCAGAGCAATTCTTTCTCAACAGAATCGCAATGTTGGTGCTCTTCCTTTGAACCACGCTGTCATCACCGCCCATAAGCACTCAGAGCAAAAGCCCCTGGGCGGCACAGTGCGCTTCTCCGACCCCAAACGCAAAGGCACTCCGGCCACTGCAAGGTGAAAGGTGTAACTGTAGAGTGTTGCTGCGCTGCTTCTCCAAGCTGCCTTCCTTTCCATCTGGATAAGCCTTTCCGGCATAGCACCGGAAACTTGGAGAGCCTCCTGGAACATTCACTCCCGCAGACGTCGCACGTCCCACATGGGCTCGGCTCGTCGAGAGTCGGGATCTTGATGTAATGCTCCTTGTCATCCGCTACCCAATTGGATTGGAGCCTAACGCTTCACGCGTCTCTCTGATGTAACCCGCGAAAGGATCCATCTGGCAGGGCCATCCTGCTGCTCTCCTTCAATCTCGTGAGACTCCACCAAACGGCTTCCGTCAAACGATTTGCCCAGTCTACGGCTTCCATCTGGTGAAAAAAACCCGCAAAGATCACAGGGCGCCTTGGATTCCCTTCGAAGGGCGCCTCGGAGATGCATTTCATTGCTTCGATTGCACAGAGGAGCTTCTGCAGGAAGAAGTTGAGAAATCCAAGTGGGCCTTCTCAGGGCCAAGTTTTGGGATGCCATCCACCAATATTGCACATGCTGCTCCACACACAGCTTGCCGCAAATGCTGTAGCAACTTCATGTCATACTCCACCTCCCTGCAAAGGAGAAAGTAGGAGAATGCAGGTTCTCAACCAAGGATCTCATCACTTGGGAGCTGAGTCAGGCCCCTGCTTTGACCGCAAAGATGGATAGAGAAGAGCTGAGCCCACCAGCACCCTACACTGTCTATGGAAAAAGGTTGCTGCGGGTGGTGGTGCAGCTCCTGGCGGAAGTGACCAACCTTGTTGCTGCTATAGACCGTCGAACGGCTCAAAAGTTGACCATGGGTCCTGGATCATGATGCCCGGTCGCATCTTGACACTTCAAGAATCAACTCATGCGACGCAAAACCACTGCTGTTTTCGGCACTGATACCCTCTTCATTTTATTGGACCAGTTACCTAGGACCTAAGATAATTAAATTTCTTGAATCTCAAACTTCTCACAACAACCCGCGTGCCTCTCCCTCATACCCCTCAACTGGCCCCTCAACCCATCCTATCCAACCACCGGGCCCAAAGCTGCCAGACATTCGCTGTAATTCGCTTTGCCAGGAAAGCTGCAGGGTGTTGTCCCAAGCTCCACTCGGTCATAGCCCTTCAATGTGCTGCTGCGACACACGCCTCGAAGATGAAGGTGGGTCCCTGGGCGAGTCCTGCAGTTGCAACAATCAATCAAGTTTCAAGGAAAGGGATGGTAAATCAATAATGTATGTATGTCAGATTGTATCAATAAGTTACTATGAGATGTTTGGTGTATTTTTCCTATTCGAATCTGTAAACTGTAGACCTTCTCTTTCATCAGTCAATTTCATGATGATTCTAATGTGTCATCATTCTAATTTCACCAAGTGTTGAGAAACCAGTACTGTCATCATGAGCATCTCCCCCAAACACTGTCATCTTCCATGAACCTGTCACTGTTATCCAAAATCATTTCAGCATCCGCCATCTTCCCAACAAAACAAACCAAGCAGTCCTTTGAAACTCAGATTCTGCATCTTGCAGCTCAGACATGGTGTAACCAGTGATGTAAACAGAAGCATAGGCCTCATGTGGCCAAACTTGATCTTTTCAACAAAAACAACAGGAATTCTGAAAAAGCAAAAGGTAAAACCAGGAAATCCAGTGGGTTAATCAAAGTCCACCATGCAACTTTGGTGCCAGAATCCCCTTAGTTGGAAAAGCTGATGTCCATCATTGTCGGCTGTGTACATCGCCTCCCCAACACCGTTCTAGTCATAGTCAAGTTGCGGGCAGTTGAAGGAGAGTCTCTTTCCAATGATTTTTATATTCCCTCACAGATAATCCAGCATTCAAAGCAATAAAAAGTTCCGCCTCATCCATGTGATCTTTAACCTCATGCCAATAGCCTCGGATATGTTCATATCTCAAGCCATCGTTCACTCCCCTTGTGTCTGGCACTTCAGGACCACAGAAACTGATACGAATGCATTGCTCCAGCAAAAGCGCCAGCTGCTCTTCCAGGTGACCAATTCCATGGCAGTATTCCAAGCAAGCGCTAGGGCCCAAGATACAAACCTCATTTCAAGTGCGTGGCCAATACTATCAACCTTTTTATCTCACAACTGTCAGAATGATTGATAAGCTATCATACCCTTGCAAACATGACTGTCTTTGTTTTGCCCAGCACCAAATGACTCTTGTGGCATCTCGATCAGCAATGCAGTTGCTCCGAAAATAGAGATGAATCGCTTCCGCAATGGTTGCTGCGACAGTCCACTCCTCTGCAGGGATTACACCAGCCTGTATTGAGATACAACTACAACACACCATTTGAAACCTCAGAAAAATGACAAAGTCTCCAAGCACCTGATCAGAATCCCTCCTTAAAAACCGTAAGCACTAACACACAACCCCCAAGAGGCTCCTCAGAAAGCGCTTCCAATAAGTGTGCGTCCTCCAACTCCTCCTCAGGCAAAAACTCCACTCTTCGCCCAAAATCTCGCCAAAAGTTCTGTTGCTCCTAGGGCAATCACGGAGCTTTAAGATCAGTCAATTTAATGCGTTTGGGGTGATTATAGAAACACAAGCAACCTCAAGAAACCTGCATCCTCAACTATCCACATTCCAAAGCTCTCCTGAGTAATAGGTATCATCAACGCTGGGTGCGGCACACCTGCACGATCCAATGCCACTGCTTGAACTTTGGACAACAGGAGAGACCACCTCTCGAGAATCTTTGTCTCACCGTTGGCTCCAACATCTCTCATCAATTGCCACAATACGAAGGCTTCGTGCCTCACCCCATGGATTCCCAGGCTTGGAAAATGAGTGGCTGGCAGGTAAGCTTTGATGGTGTCTAGCAGCTAAGCAAGCAGTGACTGAAGCAACTCTACTTCAGTCAAGCGGGAGTCCAAGGAAGTGTTTGGGCAACAGCAAGGCTGTAGTTACAGTATCAGCAATGAGGCTTTCTTTGCTAACTTACTTCACCAAATTGTACCTAGTATCAACCATCATGTAAGAGTTTTTTCATGGTATAAGTTGTTTGGTCCACAAGTTGACCCTGTTTTCCATCAGGGAGTCCCACCTCAAGTCCTCAGGCAACAGGGCATCAGTTCCAGTCAGCTGGTCAAAGGCTACCAAAGGCCTCAGTGAAATTGTGGCGAAATATCACCATGTCAATTCCCGAAGCCACCCAAAGCCAAATGACCATGTCATTTTCGAAGAGGCCAGGCCCATAAAAAGGAAGGTCAAGGAAGGTCAACGTCCACCCCCAAAAAGAAAGAGGTCAGATGGGTTCGGGGGGAACTTATGAAAAATAGTCCCCACAATTGTGAGACATGATTTTTTGGCAAGATGGTTTTCGACGGTTAGCTGTAGCAAGATTGGAAGATGGCACATATCCCACCAGGTTCCCGGTCAATAAGTGAATTGATTGCTACTCTCTTCTGTTCTTTTTTCTGGTGGAGAATAGGCATTAGGAGATGAGTTTGGTGTCTGCTATGCTCCTTCCCACCTTCCACAATTAGTAGTTGGGTACATCTGGAACGGAAGATGTTTCAGCCAACCGTGAATTCGTGATAAACGTTGGTGGTTTGCGATCCTAAGAGACCCGATTCGAAATGGATTTGCCTAGAATAGTAAATCACCAACATTAACCACCAGCCAAACATTGACTGCTTGTTAAGTTTGAAAACTGATGATGTATACATGTATATATATTTTTTTTTATGTGTACATACGTCTTTCCTCTAGAACAACCTGACGGTCGGTTGAAAACTGTTGTGCTGGCAACCAGTGCCAGTGTTCCCCGAGGGTCACTTCCACTGAAGATCAACAACTCTACCGAACACTGGGGACTAGCATGGTTCTTCACATCACACGCCACATGGACTTCTCTGCTCACAGCACCACAACTTAGGAGAAACCATTAGCTACAGCATCAAACAAAAACCTCTACTTGGCGCAGAAAGCGCCATCGGCATGTTTCAAGTCTTCCACTGCACTAGTCACCCAGGAAAAAGAAAAGTGTATTCGATGCCCCCCCAAAAGAGACTCCTAAAAAGGTCCAAGCAACCCCAAACCTGGCAGCATGCTCTCGCACGGCATTAGCTCAAGTTGGGCATCAGGAAACCCATGACAAACCTGGCACTATGAGCGCCACCCTTGTGACCACAACCATTTTGGCACTGAGCCCAGACGGCATGCGGGTGACAATGGGTTGATGTTGGACAAAAGGGAAGCTTCGGAAGGTCAATGAGGAATTCAATCCAAGCAAACCCTTCAAAAAACCTAGAAGAACACGTCATGATGCATCCGAACAAGCCATAACAAGCCCCCATGCAGAGGAACCAATTACCAAAACTTTAACTTCACACACCACCACCAAGGTCTTTCAAAAAAGATCCCCAAATCCCAGTGATCTAGGACCCAAAATCTAAACTCTGATTTTGGGGAGTGAGTCGATATAACCACACCACGTGTTTGTCTCGATCTCTAGTCATGAGATGTCAGAATGACAATTTGGGCGGACTTCGCCAATGGCCTATCGCAATCTCCCACATTTGAAAAAATGGTGCATAGATGCTAGTTAATCAATGCATAATAATGTAATATTCAAACCTGTATATATAAATATAGCATAGGTCTATAGAGTATTATATATATTATATATATAGCATAGGTCTATAGAGTATATAATCATGAGTATAATATGTATATATTATGCATGTATGTATGCATGCATGCATGCATGCATGTATGTATATATGTTTCCAAGTCTACACCCGAACCTAGATGTTTGCTATACATATATATTGCTACAGAACTCAGGTTGACCTATGGACCATGCAGCCAACAAGGCCATGATGGCTATCCCCCAACCAGCCAGTCCTGTCTCCCCAAGACCTCGGTGGTACAGCGGAAGATCTGGAACACTGTGGATGTCGCTACGTTGGAGTGTGTTGGTGTCTGTTCCCTACCGTTTTTAAACCCCCTTTTAATCCTAACAGAGTCCAAGTTCTTAGTCTTAACAGTTTATATATTATCATATGAATATATACTACATTGTTTGTTACTATCATTATATGGTTCCCTCCTGTTAGGATATGTTCACAAATTCCTTCAGGAATGTCTGACCAATCACCAACCCCCTCTTTTCAGGTCACCCCACAAATTGCAAGCCCTGCTCCACTCGCGACGCTTTGCTGATTCAGAGGAGCCCCAAAGAACCTGTTGTGACCGAGGTCATGTGCATTCCACATGTTTCGCAATTATAGAAACACTTTTAGTACAGTAATTGGGTCATCCTGTTAAAGTCATCCTGTTAATGTTGCTGCACCTGTGTTGTTGACATGTACTTGGAAAAGGTAATCTCCATTAAGCGATGAGCCCTGATGAATCACCTGAAACGCCTGAAACCACCTGGAGCTTTCGGCACCTGTCGAACTCGACTGCTGCTAGTGGTGGGACGTTCCTGGCGGGACACCAACCAACCTTGGAATCGAAATCATGGAATCCGGAAATTCTTCTGGAGCAATGCTCCTATCCACCTCTTTTCAATACCTCAGTATCAACAACAACAAAAAACAAGTACGTAGATCAGCTTGGGAATCTTCATGATCCATCTCACATAGCATCCCTTCTGTCCTCCCTCGATGTGGTGGCCACAGTGCCCACGGTGCCCACAGTGCCTGGAGGGATACGCCAAAGTCAACTGAAGTCAGGGTCTTCCATAGGTCATCAGCCAAGTAATGGTGAAGTTCAAGGGGAATGTATTTTTGGGGCACTTGATGAAGGCATAGCACCTTTGGGGGTCACGTGACACCATGATAATTCATGCAAGACAAAATGCCAGATTGAACAATGGATAACATCAAAAGACTCGAACAAATGAAACCAGCATAGACCCCAAACAGTGCAAGTAAATCAATTGAATCAAATAGCACTCTCAACAACCTTGTTTTTGGGTTTTTTCTCCACAGTATACTTTTGTACTTCCAGAGTAAACTTTTGTTCTTTGAAAGTATACTTGTGTAATTTGAAAGTATACTTGTACTTTGAAAGTATACTTTTGTACTTGGATAGAATACCTTTGTACTTCGAGAGTATACCTTTGTACTTTGAAAGTATACTTTTTTGTATTTCGAAAGTACATTTGTGTACTTTGAAAGTATCCTTTCGTACTTCCAGAGTATACTTTTGTACTTTGAAAGTATATTATAGTATATTTGTGTACTTTGAAAGTATACTTTGTGTAATTTGAAAGTNAAAGATAAGGGAAAAGGAAAGAGCCCAACACCTTATGCGCACATTCCTTTTCCATGTGTGAAGGGTATGCAGCACTCTAACTCCTATCGCTAAAAGGCCTAGACCTCAGGGAACACAACCCAAGTTATAAAATAACAATGGGTACAAAAAGGTGTCCATCCCAGATGAGACATCCTCAAAGATAAAGGGTCAGATATCAAAAATCTTGACACCTATCGCACACCCGGGGGCGTTATAATCCCAACATAGCCCCCCCCCCCATCACCTCGCAGAGAGGATCAGGGAGGGAGGGTGGGAAACTTTTAAAGAACTGCCACTGGAGCTTGAGCCAAAATGGGGCATTTTGGTCAAGACTCCAGTGACAGACAAACGAACCTTTTCACATCACATGTGGACCCTACCCAACCAACCTACTCACATGTGTGATAAGAAAAGGTGTTTGTGACATGGTATAAAGATAAGGGAAAAGGAAAGAGCCCAACACCTTATGCGCACATCCTTTTCCATGTGTGAAGGGTATGCAGCACTCTAACTCCTATCGCTAAAAGGCCTAGACCTCAGGGAACACAACCCAAGTTATAAAATAACAATGGGTACAAAAAGGTGTCCATCCCAGATGAGACATCCTCAAAGATAAAGGGTCAGATATCAAAAATCTTGACACCTATCGCACACCCATAGTACTTAACATTCACCCACTGTTCCCTGGAGAGGTTAAGGCCTCAAGCGAAGAGAAGAGGTCATCTAAGCAAAGACCCTCAGGAAATGGAAATTCTAAAAGATGCCAGCCTTGGGCTTGGGACCACGCGTCCGAAAGACCCAGACGGCTAAGGCCATCACTAGGGTTTGAGTTGGTGTCAATCCACTCGAACCAAACCCTCGCGGAGCTAAGATGGAAAACAAATTGGGCCGCCTGAGCTAACAGGTGAACATCAGCCTCACGGGTAGAGCCACGGATAAGCGCAGCAACCGCCGCCTCATTGTCGATGAACCAAAGGCACTCCGATTGATAGAATAAGTCAGGGTGGAGCAATGGAACAACCAGACCAGCCAGGCTCTCGCCTGGGAAAATCTGCTGTTTACGTTCCTCCCAACTTGCCAGCACTGGAGGGGGTACAACACAGGTACCTCCCTCTGGGCGTCCTGACGGAGGAAAGATCACCCAACCAAGGCGCAATTCGCCATTCTCAAAGGATGCGTCAGAGTAGATCCGTGTAAGGTTACGGCCATCAGGGACAAGAGAGATGACACGCGGAGAAGCGTGGGTAACGGCCCCCAAAAGCAGCTGAAGCGTGCGAAGGGAGGACTCAGATAAACAAAACGCAGCTGCACTCTGATGAAGCTGTAGAACTGGCCCAGCGAATCGTCCCAAGTGCCCTGCGCACATGGAGAACATCCAATTAAGATCACCACGGAGCTTCCCGGCCTCATCACTGTCAAGCGTTTGTGTCTCAATGGCACGATGGAGTTTAGCCTGAACTTTCAAAGATGTAGAGAACTTCGGCTGGACCATGATGGACAAGTCTGAAACGAAATCACCACAATGGAGAGAGGCTCCCAAGTAATGCCTATTTGCCGCAGGGAGGAAACGTTTGGAAGGTTGAGGAGGAGCACCAAGGAGAGTGAAGACCAATTGTAGACCTCGCTGAGAGGAATCACGGTCCCGAACCATTTCCAAACTGAGCTCATCGTCAAAGTAGCTAGAGCACATGGACAGCACCATCCTGCGACTAATTGCTATCCCCAGCTGGGGGAACCTGTTGAAGGCAACTACTGCTGACTCCAATCCATACGCCAAACCCCATAAAAGGGTGAAGGCCCAGCCTTCCCCAGGGATGAAGATAGCGATGACGGATGCAGCTTGGTGTGCAGGTGCCACAGGGAGCGCGCGATATGCGCAAGCACTGAAGCCAACCCATCAGGCAGTCCCGCCAAAATCTCCCTGAGTTTGGGCTCCAACCTGCTGCCTGTGCTCTGCGATCCTCCTTGCAAGGAACTCCATGTCGAAGGTGCCGTCCCTTGAGGGTGGGACCTCTGATCCATGCCCCCGTGTCGTCATAGAAGCCGGTGATCTCGATCGTCTCCTCATCGGCATTGTTGGCCTCGTTGCACTCCTTCCAGATCTTTCCCTCTGCCACGCACTGCTCACAGAGCAGGCACTCGTGGTCACAACGAGCACAGATAGCTCGCGGCTCGGGGTGTGCACACCCCTCACACCAAGCCGCTGTCCAAAGGCCACAACGCCCACAGGGCTGTCCACCAACGGCTCGGACTTGAGATTGATCGCCGTGTGTAGCCACAGCGAAAGCCTCTTTGGCCCCAGGGTGGACTAGACGCTCAGCCCACGGCAGGTCCCGGACCCGCACTTGTGGGTGGCGCCTAATGAAGGCAGCAGCAGTTCTCTTCCAACCAGGCCAATCCACAGGTGCTAAAGCAGCCATGGAAGGAAAAACTTTTAAAGAACTGCCACTGGAAAAACTTTTAAAGAACTGTGAAAGTATACTTGTGTACTTCGAGAGTATACTTTTGTACTTGGAAAGTATACTTTTGTACTTCGAGAGTATACTTTTGTACTTTGCAAATGTATTTGTCTACTTTTAAAGTATATTTGCGTACTTGCAAATATACTTTGTGTAATTTGAAAGTCTACTTTTGTACCTTGAAAGTATACTTTTGTACTTCGAGAATATATTTGTGTACTTTGAAAGTATACTTTTGTACTTCCAGAGTATACTTTTGTACT